>VZRU01004529.1:0-41102 GCA_013398155.1 Pedionomus torquatus | reverse complement strand
AAAAAAAAAAAAAAAAAAAAAAAAGAATGCCTACAATGCCTACACATCTGGCTTTGCATTTTCAGGGTGGAAGTTTGAGATATCCTTCAGGTCTCTACAGAAAATTCCAGAATTATGTACAAACCATAAACTATAGCCTTGGACTGGAGCCTCTGATATCTTTGGTTAATACTGAAAGTACCCTACAAAATCATTATACATGCTAGATAGATCAATGTTGTTGGACCTTTAAGATTTTCTTTAAAACAACCCTGGAGAATGAGAAAAGTTTCAGATTTTCCCTTGAAGAAAGGGACAGAGAAGACAATGGTTCCAAAAAGAAGTAGTTGCCTGAGGCAATAGTAGGACTAATGAGAACTAAAAATTTGTGGAGTAGATTGGTATGGGGAAGTGAAATCAAATATCAGCTCATACTTTATTTCTCTAAATCTCTTGTGCTGTCCCATGTTCCCTGCAGAAAATGCTCTTGCGATTTGGGGCAAAGTGCCCTGACGTCTGTCAGCTCTCCTCAGCCAAATGCAGGCATCACCCTTTTCTGCAAGGCTCCTGGCTGCTGGAGGTCTGAGCCGAACCTTTCAACAGGCCACAGCTGTCACTGAACAACCTTATCATCTGAGACAACAAATTGCCATGCTGCATCATAAACACTACTGGAATCAGACTTTGGGAGCCATGAGAACACACGTGGAAGAACGCTGTAATTATCTCTTATTTTACAGCGTCCCTTTTATCAAGGATATGTTTGACCCAAAATATGTGCTCCGCTCCCTGAAATACACAAAAATGCATCTGGTATGCTCTCCTTACATTCTCTCTCTCACACACACAAACATGCCTTTCTGATGGATGTTGGGAAAGCTGGGGTAAATGGAAAGTCCTCCCTGCTCATATAACTGCTCTAACAGCAACAGCTATAGAAGAATACAAGCAATAATTTACATCATGTCATTTCCTTGCAATGGCATGACAAGCAGGTCATATTTTCCCTTCTTTTCTGTCAAGATGAAGCAGTAATAAATGAGGGCCATCTCCCACTTGTACCTACGAATTCAATTCAGATAAGGATTTCCCTTCAGTGCTTTTCTTCACTGTCCACATTTCTGGTAACACCTACACATGCTGGCTCTTTGCTACAATTGGAGATGATGACGTTAAACTTTGCCTAATCTTTGGGATTTCCCAGATGACAGAAAAATGTGTTTTGAAAATTCTATCAGGCAGACAGTAAAAAACTGTTCTGTGTAACCAAGACTGGTTGAAGATGTTGTTTGATGTACAAACTCAATCCTTTGTCTCTGTTCTACTATGTCTCAAAATTTCTGGTCCCCTAGCATACTTGAGGCTTTCCAAGAGCATGCACAGGTCATAAGAAACACTGTTAGAACTGTTCTAGGGATGATGGATTCCTTGATCTCAGCTACCTATGGCTTTCAAGTTGATATATAGAAACCAAAATTACCAATTTACCCAAATGCCATATGAAGGAGCTTTTGAATATAAAATGTGACCTCCTTGAAATGGGCAGAGCCTTTCTAATTTGCTTTTCCAATGATTCCATCTCATCTGAAATAAAAGCACTTCAAAGACTCTTGGTAGGGCAGCTTCTGCTTGATAGACTGGTGGGGTAGAAATAAATTTTAAAAATGTCATAAAAATAAACCAAGAGTATGATTCCATTAACTAAATGGGACTCAAGAAATGGCTACCATTACTCATTATTACTGCCCTGTTGAAATAGAGGAAGACTAATTATGAATGGATTTGTTTGTGTCTATAATCCCTTCATTTACAGACTTTCGCCTCTAAAAGAATAATTGCAAACTCAAAGTAGGTCTTCCAGAAATGCATTACTCACAAGGACAAAATCACTCCAAAACTCCAGCTAATGACAAAATGTTCCTCAGAATTAAAAATTGAGTTAATAGGCTCGTAGTTATTTGTCTCGGGTTATTGATTAATATTACATTTGGTTTTACTTCCCTCGGTGAAATCAATCCCATTCCTCAAACCAGACGGCTTACGCCTTGTCACTTCAATGTAATGAAATCAGCTATTAGATTCTGCACACTTCGTCCTGATATGGATTTATTGATGGCTCAATCGGTCGCCCTTTGTCCAGAGACTCAGGATTTAGGAGGGCAGTGACACCTGGAGGGAGTCAGTGGCCTTACAACTTTCTTTACTGGTAAAGCACCACCTAGCAAGGGAATCCTTACTAACGTGGTGGACTTTGAAAAAAATAGCAATAGGAACAAAGCTATGTTGGAGCTATCCTACAGCCTATTCTGAGGCATATGAACATGCTGCAATAGGCATTATTTTGCTTTCCTGCATCTGAGCTACAAAGCCCCTCTTAGTTATTTTGGGATGGGTGTTTAGGATTTGCATTATTTTTTACTCCAATAGAGAGAGGGTGTCTTTTGCCAGAATCATCAGTGAGGGCACAGGATGAGAACTGGAAAACATTAATAAAAGCCACGGAGGCAGCTGTGTGAAGTGCAGGGTGCAGCCGCCAGGAGTGGCTCCAGCTGCTACCACATTGAGAAAACAGGAAATAATCCAANAAAAAAAAAAAGGGATGTAATTCTGGGAGCTGCACACATTTCACTGACAGATTCCCAAGCTGCAGAAAATCCTGAGCCCAGTTAAAAATTTCTCAAGGTTCAGGGATATTCTGCTGGAAGAGATCTGTATCACTGGTGGCTGGGTGATTCTCTTAAGGACACTGAGTACTGGTGCATTCTCTCAGGTAGGATGAATGGGGAACTATATTTAAGAGTATAGCCTGTAACATCATGCATGGTCCTTGCAAAGGCATGTGAAAATGGTACAAAAGGTAGACTGTATCCTGCAAAGGATGTAGGTGAATTCCTGACCAAAACTGAGACCTTTCCAAATTGGGATCTAAATCTAAGTTATCTATGAATCCTATTATTATTTCCTATAAATTTTATTCTATTATTCCCATTACTATTATTTTATCCTAGCATTATTTGTAAAAAATTACTCAGTAAAACAAAGTAGTCAAATTCCACGACTTTTACTCACAAGTTGTACATGCTTAATCAAGTAGAGGTCAGGGAAAATGCTTAAAAGCATAAGATGTTACCCACCATGGCTGAATATGTCCTGAGTAGTTTGTCCCATAAAATCAGCATGAAGACAGCTGTATTTGTCACTCAGACAAGAAAAAAGTGATTTTATTTCAAAATAATTAAATATTTGCCTTCCTCTTTCTTTTCCCCCGATCCCTTTTCCACCTTCCACTAAGGAAGAAATTGGTGATCACAAATACATCACGGATCACTCACTCCTTCAGTGTGCACATAGAAGCATATGTGCAATTACTAATATTTTTAACCTATGAACCTATGACATGGTTTTATCTTTTTATCTTTTTACTCCTTGTACTCTTATATGCCAAACACGGTTTAGCTTCTGTTCTCTATCTGCCAGACTCCCGCTTGCTGCAAGAAAATATACTTCTGTGGCTTTTTGCTTTTAGTGGTAGCTGGTTTGCAATGCAGATAGTGGATATAAACTTACCTATAGGTCAATTGCAACCTACAGATTGGACATTTTGATAAGCTGGTGTCTTGTAGCTGTGGACTCCCCACGTTCTTGCGTGTCTCTAGAAGGGAATATCTGGCTCAAAACAAGAAAGAAAGAAAGGAAAGGAAGGAAGGAAGGAAGGAAGGAAGGAAGGAAGGAAGGAAGGAAGGAAGGAAGGAATTTATTTCTCCTCATCAAACACAAGTGTTTCTGTCTTGTTACTTTTTCTTCATTGCTTTTCCCCATTTCTGTTATTTCAGGTTTTAAATTATCATGGTCCTGATTTTAAACANAAGAAAGAAAGAAAGAAAGAAAGAAAGAAAGAAATCAAAATTTGATAAAAAATTTAACTGTAGATGTAATTTTGTGACGCAAATTCAGTTACATCATTCGTCTTGGTTCCATTCATAACATCACATTTACACTAGTATCACCAAGACCGGAATGTGATTTTAAAGTTTGCACGTTTCTTACGGATAATTCTTTTATAAACAAGCAGGTGCAGGGGGCTTTCACAGGCAGCAAAGTAACTGAAATAAAAGGAGGGAGAAAATATAGAGTTTCACACAAAATTCCTAGTAGGCAAGGAGTCTGGATGATCCGAACACCTGGAATAATACTGTAGCCATCCCTTCAGGGAAGCTAGAGGGCTTTGCACAGTACAGAAATCTACAGAGCCCTACATGTGGTTACAGCTTGCCACTGATCATGGTGCCAAATCTTCCCCTGAGGTAACTTGAGCAGTTCCAGGGGATTTACTGCAGCAGTGAAATGGGCCCCCAAACAAATAGAAACCTGCTCGTGGAGACAAGCAGCAAAGCAGAAAAAGAAAGAAACATAAACCTTCAGCTACCAAACTACCCCCACGCAGAACCTGGCAGGATTGGTTTTCATGCAATTTTGCCTCTTACAAAATGACATTTCTGCCTCAGTGGTACTCAGTGCCACTAAGTGTACCTGCATGGGCCATGCCACCAGGAGCCCCTTGGACTCGGAGGAAGTTTTGGCCAGTTCCTGCTTCTGCACTGGGTTCCCACTGCAGCTGGAGGCATGCAGAGAGACCTCAACTGCAACCAATGCTGAAAGCACTACTGTCACCTCTTCATGGTGTTAAATGCCTCTCCTACGGAAGCCTCCAGAGAGCATCTGCTGCTCCAGGCCATATTGGTTTCAGAATACCAGCTGCCCTCCCTGCCCAGAGCCACGCTGACCTGAGGGAGCTCTGTGTGGTGTCGGGGACAGCTTGTCCTGTGCTGTGCTAACAGGTCCTGGGCAGTGACTGGCTCGGCATTTCACTTGTTTTGCCCAGGGAACTTGTCAGTAAGAGTAACTACCTGGCCTCCCAGGAATTGTGAGCATTGTTAATAGGCTTCTTCAAAGCTCTTGTGGTGACAGGAACTGTTCCGGTTTCATATCATTTCATAGCGGCCACCTTGAGCACAAAACTCTGATCTTCCTAATGAAGAGATGCATTATTACAAAGCAGTACCAGAAAGCAAGCAGCCCAAAGAGACATTTCTTATTAATCCAGGATAATTATAGAGTTGCTGCAAATTATTTGATCTGCTTGACATCTTAGTTCATCTGAGTTACAGGATGCATTCAGCTACATTTTTTGAGATGTGGGATGCATTTTATTGATTTTTATTTTTTTATGGCACTGAAAGAGTCATTATGTCTCAACAGCTCAACGGGTCATGCTGTTGCCTGCAGCACTGTTGAAGGAAATCAGGCTTTGAACTGACAACTACTTGTGCTCCTTCTTTAGTTGTGCAAGAGCACGGGACGGGGGAGCCACAAGTTAGAGCATTTTGAAACCAATAGGAGTGATCTCCTCCTGGCATCAAACAAATTCTCCAAGACTTCAACTAAATGTCATACTCTGTTACTTTGCCTCCCCCACGAAGATGTAACTAATGATAACTACAGCCACCTAAACAACAATACTTTGTTGGTACAACTATTTCACTAGTTGTTCTGAAGTAAAATAAAAGGGGAAAGAGAAGAGAAACCAGTTGCTGACATAATTTTGGTTTCTTTTAATTTGCTTCCCTACGAGGTGTGGGGTCACTGCAAGCCCAAGATACTGATTATATTGTTTCCCTTGGGTAATTCTGAAAAGGGCACAGAATGTCAGTAATCATCCCCTTTATGTCTTAGTGGCAAGTTTATGATTGAAGGATTACCTTCCTAATACATGTTTAAATGAAGCTCTGGCAATGTTAGTGGTATTTAAAAGAGCTCTGGCATTTGAAACAGTCAACAACAAGAGATTGTGCTGATAAACAGAACCAGGTTGATGTTAGGCTGATTGTAAGACTGAAGGCTTTAACATCGGCTTTGTTCTGACACTTTACTTTTTTAATCCCTAGCAAAACTGGTTTGTACCAAATGCCGGACAGAACATCTCAAAAGCTGAAAGTGATGGAGAAATTATAAAATGTTGTCAAATGAAAAACTGTATAAAACCAGTTCTGATGGAGAAATTATAAAATGTTGTCAAATGAAAAACTGTATAAAACCAGTTCATACTTATTATCTGGCATTATTCATTGTTAGTACATATCGAAGATTAAATTTACCTTTTTGCTACAGGAATTCTTTTAAACTAGCAGGAAGAAATACAGAATGTACACAGTGCAGTATCTGCTTTTTTTTCACTTACACCTTTGACAGTTCTTTGAAGTAAAACAAGCATTTTGCTGAATTAATGTGTAATGAACAAGATAATACAAGTCATGCCAAAATGCACTAGAAAGGTCTTTCTACACTCAGATTCCACTAGATTGTTTGGGATTTTTCTTTTACTTGTAGGAAAGAAGCCAAAATGGATTTCTTAGAGGATTTTAAACCATGTCCTTTTAGACTATTAAAATTCTGTTCATTATTTGTGAAGTCCTACTCAGAGTTTCAGCTGGAATGCAGTATTTATATGCTGAATATAATTCCCTGATTCTTCATGGTGAGGATGTAGGTGATTTACAAACAACATGACTTCTTTGGAAATACAGATTTTTAATTAACTGTCAAATCAAGCTTTTCACCTTTCCTACTGCCTTTGCTACTTCTTGTCTTCCATCATTGCTGAAAATCTCACTTTTCTCATTACATGGGCTCACCCACTTGTGATATACCTGAAATTTCTCTGACTCTTTTACTTTTTACTAGATCGCTTGCTTATTAAACCATAAGTAGCAACTGAAAAAAACCTGCTTTTCTCTCCATCACTGCCAAGAAACTCTGGGATAAAGTTCCATCAGTCTCCACTCTGGCTTCCTCAGAAGTGAACTAGCACTCCAATGTGTATATGCCACCTCGAAGGGAACAAAAGTGACGTCCAGAGCCAGTCATAAATCACCTTGACCATGAATTCGCTAGTCATAAGCAGCTTTTTTTTTAAGTATCAGCAAAGACAGGACAAGTTTCATACCTTATGAATTTTGTGCTGTCCAATGGAAACTGAGGGAATAGTAGTGTCATTATTGTATCGCGGCGCACTGTATAGACCAAAAACATCAGGCAGGTCTGGAATTCTAAAGTCACCAGTTCTAGCACAAAGGAAGCATAACTAAGTCCAGTATAAACAAAAAAGGTTCAGTACCTGATAGTTTCTCATTCGAATTTATCGTCAAAATCACTTTTGTATTCTGGATGAGAATCCTGCAGTTAGACAAGTGACCAGAGCTGAGAAAGTGTTTGCATGACCAGCTGCCATCAGAATGCAGATAGGGGGTTTCAGATTCCAAAATCTACCTCGACCCTTGAGGTTTCTTGGAACAAGAGGTTACAAAGGAGTTATTCAGTATTTTCTATCAGGTTGTCAATTAGTTTTCATTTGACAGACTTGACTGTAGTACCTGAAAAAAAAAAAAAGAAAAAGTGCAACCTTGGCAGTGCAATAGGTGAAGTATCTATTTTTAATAGTCCTTGGTTTGCAAGCAGAATGTCACTCAGAGGCTGATTTGGCCAAGAACTTGCATGTCAGTTACTATTTCTCAAAATGTTTAATATCTTTAAGGGGATTTAACATGGTCAAAGTGTTCTATGCTTTTCATTTTATGAGACAGGAGGAAAAAAACACCATGTTTTCCACTTCATTAAACTTTTGAATGAAACATAAAGTATTCAAAATCATGCATTTATTATCACTTAACAGTTTGAGGTCTACATGCCCAGTTTAGGCATTCAATATGTACTGGCAAAGTACATGTATTTAAATTTTGTTTCAAGATACGGAGTACACTTCTGCTTTGAGGTACCTCTCTGTGATTAATTATTTGAATTAATTGCTTCTAGAGGTATCAGTTTTTGTTCACTAACTAAGGAGGGAATCTAAAGATCTGGATGGCTAAAGTTAAACTGAATCAGATGTACGTGTTTTAATATTCTCTAGGTGGAGTCTCTAAAATTTTTACATCCTTAAGAACACTTTGCGTCTTGTATCTCTTTGGTGGTATTAGTCACCACAGACTAACATCTGCCATAATTTAAATGTTACCTTTACTAACACAGGTAAAGAAACTGAAGTGAAAATATTTGCCCAAGAACAGAACACCTGTGCAAGAGAGCAAAGAATTTAATTAAGAGGAGTAGCTTTACTCTCCTGTAACTCAAACCGAGGAAACTTAAGTCTTTTATGTGCATGCAAATGCATGTCCCTTCTTCAAATCCGAGGTTAAATATGTAGTTAGAAACTCAATGGGATCAAAATAGTATTATTTCGCAGGACTGCCAATGATAACCCTATCACATCATCAGCTGTGATGGACCGTATGGTGTTCCACATCTGGAATTCAGTGTGAGCTAGACATCAGGAAGAGAGACTTCAAATCTCTCTCAGTTTTACAGCCAAACCCTCCTAAGGACAGCACCTTCTCTTGCCACGCATAACTGGACCATGCGTTGGTTGGGCCAGCCATGCCACAAGCTGGTTCCTTTGCTAGTGGAATATCTTCTCACTCTAGAGAAACGAGCTCTTGCTCAACCACATTCACATAGACTGCAGTTTCAACTACAGTTCTTTAAGAACCAGTAACCTTATAAAATTAGTCTTCCTCATTTTGGTTTGGTGATTTTTTGTCTTTGTTTTGTTTTGTTTTCTTAAAGGAACATCAACTGTAATTTTCTGTTTGTATTAAGGCCACGAGTGAATCCATACCCTTTCTTTCCTGTGTCTTACCTTTGTTTCCTGTTAAATCTACTTAAGTTCCCTGCAACAATTTCAGTTAATAAGTGGTAAATACTACTTGCTTTTCCAAATTTAAAAGGCAGTAGCAAAATGTCAAGACTGCAAATGACACATAATGATTTCACTATAGACTCCTGAGGATAAGGAAATTACAGGGTTAGGCAACAAGAATAAAATAATTATCTCATTTAAAATACTTTATGAACAAAAACATTTATTTAACTACATTTATTTGCTGAGTCCAAATGCTTCACAATAAATTAATTGTGAAATTAATTGAAGAATTATAAATTATTTTTTAAAGAAGCAGACAGGAGTGTGAAAGTGGGATCTTTTCTTACAATAAATCTTTAACTTGAACAACTTAGACACAAGATCGGATTTTCCAACTGAGCACTGTTTGAAAAAAATCTCATTTCTCCTGATGTACTACTAAGAGAACAGTAGCTTAAGAAATCAAGCAGTAGGATACAGGCAGCAGCCCTAAGAAGGCCAAATATAGATGCCTGAACATAGAGATAACTGAGGCTACCACTCCTTGCTTGAACCTTGCTGGTTCAAGCCAAGGAAGTTGAGACAGCGAAGTTCAAAAACTGCTAAGTTTGAAGTGGCAATGGTAAATATTGCTTAAAGATGACATATTTGACTAGTTCTTGTATTCTCTCCAAGTTGCAGACAAGTCATTAATTGAGTTGGACCTTTAGGCTGACTCATAACAAGAAAGACTATATGCTTAGGCTGCCTATTTGCTTATGACTTAATCCTAATGTCATTTAAATTTAAGTCAAGATATTATTGATATTAAATAGCTCTGGATGAAGTTTTGTGATGGCAAAGCTGTCAAAGCTGATTTTGTTAATCTGTGAATCTTCTCTGAAAGTTTCAAGTATAAATGATGTAATTACAATAAATTACACTTTTTGTGTCTCAAGTATATAAATTACTTTCACCACTTGAAAAAAATATAGCCCATAGTACAGCACAGGAATCCAGGATAACTAAAATATGTACAGTCAAGTTTATTTCTATCCTCTCTTCTCAGTGTCATATGACACACGGAGAGGTTAACTACTATTCCATGTATCTCTCTGTTTGTCTTAGATAACAAAGTTAAAAAATGTAGAAAAATAAGAACATTTACTAGCTGAAAAATAGTACTTTAGTTAAGTCCCAGAGTGCACAGGATCTAGAACTACTGAAAAAGGCTGTTACCCTGGCTTCACAGGTAATTTGTTGCTTGTCCTGAAAGTAGCCACCATGTTCTTGGGAAACATCAGGACTCAGTGCATTCAAAAACTGTTACCTTCTCATTAGAAGGTCTAAAGATGAATCTAAGCCCTGAACTTTAGCCAGCTCACAGCAGCAATTTTGCGAGGGCAGCTCTGATACTGGAAAAGCAAATTCTTTTTTTCATAAGGAGTTTTAGGACTGTCCACATAGAAGTCACTAGCACAAGTTAAAATACGGCAAAAAAGTCCTACCAACCTATGAATTCCATGCTTAGTCACTGTTAACATTTATTTATTGATCAGCAAGAGGATTTGTAAACCTTGACTCCTGAATAAAATTTCTGTTTATTTCCCTTCTGTCAATGCCCATACTTTTTCGACATCTGAAAAATTATTTTTCAAATATAATATCAGAAGATTGAGCAAAATTAGTGGGATAAATCTTCTTTTCCAAAGAAAGAATCAAGGCTATTAGACCAATACAATGGAACAGTTTTTGTTATCTTACAGATCAATAACCAGTTCTATAGTTGTATGACAGGATCTTGCACTTTGCCTTGTTGCCTTGTTGAACTTAATGAGGTTCACACAACCCCACTTCTCAAGCCTGTCCAGGTCCCTCTGGATGTTTTCCCTTCCCTCCAGCATTTTGACTGCTCCATACAGCTTGGTGTTGTCAACAATTATGTTAAGGGTGTACTCCATCCCAATGTTAATGTCACTGATAAAGATGTTAAACAGCACCAATCCCAACACCAACACCTGAGGGACACCACTCATTACTGTTCTCTATACGGACATCAAGCAGTTGACTGCAACTCTTTTGAGTGCGGCCATTCAGCCAATTCCTTATCCACTAAGTGTTCCATCAGTCAAAACCATGTCTCTCCAATTTAGAGACAAGAATGTCATGTGGCACAGTGTCAAACGCTTTGCACAGGTCCAGGTAGATGTCTTCAATTGTTCTTCCCTTATCCACCAACTCTGCAAAGCTGTCGTAGAAAAACATAATTTTCAGACACAGTTTCCCCTTAGTGAAGCCACGATGGCTGTCACCCATCATTTCCTTATTTTCCAAATTTAGTCTGTGCAGGTTTTTAATCACAGGATACTTTGCCTGAGTCCAATTTTTGACCACCCTGAAGACACATACTCTCGAGCCTTAACTATTTTTTTTGTGTAATCCCACTTCTTCAACAACCTACCCACATCCTCCACACTTTCCATTTTCCTGAAATTCCCATTAGAAACTTTGTTATAAATCTGAAGTAGCATGGTGCATAAAAATATTGCCTAGAGAGGATTTTTTCAAAGCTTTTTCTTAAGAAAAACAAGTGACTAGATTTCCCCTACATAAAAGGATTTTTTGCAAATTCAACTGTTTTTTTCCACCTACAAATAATTGAACTGAACATCTTTGCCACCTAAAGTCTTTTTCTTTTGGATTAGTCTTTTCTGCTTCCTTCTATTCTAATTGTGTGACCCTATTTTTTCCTTCTTTTTTATACCTTTTACAGCCAACATCATTTTAATAATGTTAAGAATGCTCAGGCAGATGAGAGCAGGAACAGCTCATTACTGCTGGTATGGATCATTATTGACTCACTGCATTCTTCAGTGAGGGTACCTTCCATATCATTTCATCTTTTAGCTCAGTATTTAAAATAACATTTTAATGACATATCCACAATGCAAACATAGGAGAAAGGCTTGGGTAAAGGTCAGCAACTTTTTTTTTTTTGATCTCAGTGGAAAAGCTGAATGTTTGATGCCTGTAAAAGGCCTTATTAATTGCTTTAAGTTATTAAGACCATGAATCTTCTTTTTGTTGGTGCTCCTCAGCCAAGTAAAGGTGGCAAAACAAAGGTGATTTGGTACAGTTGCAAGTTCTTGTACCAGCCCTTACCCCATTTAATTTGTGCGTGGAAAGACAGGAGTGCCCATAGTCCAGTGTGACAAACAACAATATCTGTATAAATCATTGTGTTTCAGAGGGGATCATTTACCCTCTTTAACATCTGCTCAGCTCCAGTGGTTTTATCTGTTTTTTTTTTTTTTATCCTTGGGAACTATAGGTATCTGGCATTGCCATTGCCTCCTCAATTTCAGTGTTGCTGTGCTGAAAACAGGGCAATCACTTAATTTCTATAGGNATCTGTTTTTTTTTTCCTGAGACGTGGGAACTATAGGTGTCTGGCATTGCCTCCTCAATTTCAGTGTTGCTGTGCTGAAAACAGGGCAATCACTTAATTTCTATAGGCTTGTGGAGTGTAGGAAAGACCCTGCCAGATACAGTTTCCTTGGAGAAATTCCTGTTGCACTCAGGTGCCATCCACTGTCTTCTGGACTGGATTTTGGTGTTTCTCCATCAGCATCAACTCAAAGTAATTAATGTGAACTATGCAATTGTATGAGCTAAGGGATGGGGTATCACACCTTAAAATCATTCTTCATAGCTTCTCACTAATCCATCTGCAAAAATACCATCAATTAGTCTTTTTGTATAAGTACGTTTCAAGGCAATCAGGGCAGAGGGAGAGAACGAGTAAGTGGAAGCAGTTTGAAGTGTCTACATACACATGAAAGGCAAGGTAATGAAGTAGAGCTGAAGTTTTCTCGGAAGATCCTATTAACTAATTCATCTTTCCTGAAGTAGTTAATGGACCTTATGCTTTTGTTTATTGCACTGTACTACAAACACCTCCCCAGGAACCCTTTGATTCTCTTCCTGGAAACAGGGTTTGGCACCAAAAGAAAATTCAAAGTGCCTCTGAAGCATAAGATGTAAGAACTGTGAAAGACCTTAGGGACCAAACCATGCACAGACTGATTAAAGTTGCATTACCCACACCCTGAGGAGCCAAAATGGACTTGTAAACCAGGCTTAATGTTGTCAGCCTCAAGAGGAGATTGGGTACAAGTGCCGTCACTTCTTCACTGGGCCTGCTTTTACAAGCCAGATCCTATTTCCTGACAAGGAAAAGGGAATGCCTTATCCTTCATGTGTACATCTCATACTCTCGAGCCTTAACTATAAAATTAAAATAAACCTTAAGAACATCAACAAAAAGAGTAGTGTACACTCCACTCCCCTTTCCTCCTGTGTTGCACGCATTTAAACAGAAATAGAAAGCTCTTTTGAGCCAGATTCATGTTCTTTGTAATAAACTGTTGAGGTCAAGCTGGTTATCGTCAAGCTGGAGGATGAACATAACCCTTTAGGTTTGTTTTCTGTATGAAAGGAGAAAGCCCCGCACTGCCTGATGGAATTATCTGGTGAGATGAGCTCTGCTTTCTGGTGCTGCTCTACACAAAAGACATATCTCTGGAAAAGGCTGTATATGTATCTCCTCCAGTCGCTGGCAGAATAAGATGAATAGGACTTGATCGCAATCCAGTGTCACGCTCTATCTCCCTCCCACACACAATGTATCACGATGGCACTCCTGCTGGAGAGGAAAATAAACTCAGCTCACCTTGGCCAGCACAGCGTGCCCGCACAGGAGCTTTAGAAAGTGTTGGGCAGGGTATTTGTGGAACACATATTTTATCCTAGGCAAAAAAATGCACATTCATAGGCTACACATGGGTAATTTCAGCCTCTGGATTTGGTGGATGTTGACTGCTCCTTTGAGGAAAGTGTTTTGCTCTGTCATGGGCTGCTTCACATATTTATTAGAGTGGTCAAGAAAGGGCGAGTCGAACAGCGCTAAGTGGGTGTGACTGAGTCTAAAAGTGATTGTGAAAGAGGCTGAAGTCGGCTCATCTTACTTGGCAAAGGGGCAGGTTAATGGAGACTTCTTTAATTTACACCTTCACACTTTCTCACATCCCCTTGTGTGTCGCAAATGAGCAACTCCTGCAACTCTTTTTACTCACACCCTGCCTGTAAGTGTGTAATTCACACTAGTTCACACACCGCATCTGGGTCCTGCAGCCTTCAGTGGCAGGGGAGAACAAGGCCAGGCAGTTGTTCCCAGCTCACCAATAGCAGCTGCTACACAGTGCACTCCAGCTCCACATTAACAGGAAATTAAGAACGCAAGCTGTAATATTTGCATTATTTTTCTTACACGTTCCTTGTAAGTCACAGTGCTGGCAGTTCACTCGGAGCACAACTATATACATGGCAATTAGAAAAGCAGCCTCCTGTGTCTCTACCCACACATATATGAATGTGACAATAAAGATACAGGTGAAATCATGGCAATTTACTCTGAGATCTGGTGAAATTCTAATAAAGTTAATAAATTAATTTTTAAAATACGTTTCCTCCTCCATATTCCTATTTCATTTATTTATTCTTTCCCTACTAACTGAACCAAACTCCCACCCCCACATCCACAGGCCACTATGCTTGGCTTACCGTGTTTCTATGATATGGATTGGCACTGATTAATAAAAAATCAAAGAAAGTGTCTGTCCCTGTTGATAGAGACTACCGGAGAATGATACCGTGTTCAGGGATGGGAGGCTGCTTATTTTTTATTTATCTTTTTACTTTGGAGGTACGTTTTCTTTTAGAGAGGTTACCCCAAGGTGGGAAAGATGTGCAGGGACAGAAAGCCTCAGCTTCACTTCACTGGCTACTGTGCCATGGTGCTGAGTAGCTTTTTCTTACTGAGTGGTGTCTTAACTTCTCATGGCAGTGGAAACGTTTTGGAACTAGAGCATGTAAATTACAGAGACAGTACCATTGAAGGGGATAAAAGGGCAAAGGAGACAATGTGAAACTGGAAATACCCTAGAGACAATTATTTCATTTTGGAAGATGGTTGTTTTTGCCTAATACTAAATAAGCTCAGTTATAGCTCTCAATGACTTTCTAAAACATGTTCACTTTTATTGGGATTTTGAACTTACTGCACCTCTCATGCCAGAATCTCAAGACACTTAATAAATACAAAATGAAGATGCATAATCCACCCTTTTTGAGGCAGTTAAGCTGTGTTATTTTTCTCTGTAGATAAATTCAAGCACGAAACAATTATAGAGTTTGCCGAATCACACATCAAGTAAGTCTCAGACCTCAGAATAGGACCCAGAGGCTCACTATGCTAGTGTCTTGCCATTGTGTAACTATTGCATTTTGTTCATGTTAAAAGGTAAAAAGGAAAGAAAACACATACAAACAAATTCTGAATCAGATTGCAGCAAATTCAGTAATAAATGTCTGACGATGAATAGCATCTTTTTCTCCTTGCTCTTCTGAATTGTATTCAGCATTTGCTTCCTTCGTACTTTTACAATTTTGACAGCGAGTTTTTTAGAAAGTGATCACTCTAATCCAGTTTACATCATTCATTTGGTGTCCCTTTCTTTGTTCATCAAATCTGTTCCTTCTGGTTCACTTCCTGACTCACTGCAGTTTTACACTGATGTCACTCAACTGAAATAAATTTTGTCTGGGTGGGATTTTACTGCTCTTCAGTGAAAAGCAGCAGTTACTTGCCCAAAATAGAGTCTGAGGAGAGAGTGAGGGGAGGGCATAGGAAAAGAAAGGGGAGATAAAGGTCTTTGTATCAGAGTCAGGGATTTTCAATAAATTGCTAACACAGAAGTATTTTTAGACAAGAATTTGGTTGCTCTGAGGAGCTGACTTCAAATTCAGGTCAGGTTAAGGTCAAAACTGGTTTGATAGACACCTTGATAAGATGATTATTTGCATTACACAAGACACGAGCCTCAAGAGTCTATGATTCCTGATCATGCATAGCAGGCAGTCTCTGTCTCCAGGAGCCTGATCCTGTGAGTAGGGCACAGAATAAAAGACAGAAAATCTGTAGAGGGGTGAAGTTTGTACAATAGTTTAGAAATTGCTTATAGTTTTGACAAATGGATGAAAAAGAAACCACAGAACACAGGAAATAGCATCCCACACCTAAGATTGAGAACTACAATTGGAAGAAATTCTGCTTTTTCCAAAGGCTACTTAGGACATGTATTTCAAAAACCAGATGACCTGAAATCTAGTCTGATAACCTGGGTCCAAGATTTCCCCAGATATTCCTATATCTGTTCCTCAGTTCCTACATCAGCTATATACCTAGGAACTCCATCATTACCTTCAAATAAGAGTATACTATGTGGAAGTCACAAATGGTATCCAAAATGTCAAGAAACTTGTGCAGCTTACAGACTCATCTCCACTTTGATCCTTTCTCCAGCTACATTCAAATTCAGCTGCAGATAATAAATACTTCTGCTCTAACTGAGCCCAGAGTAATAAAAAATTCAAGCTGGTAAGAAACTACGTAGCCCTGCTCTCTTCATCTTCCACAGGTCTTCCTTTGAAAGGTCAGCAGTGACAGACGTCCAGCCCCTGAACTTGTCAAAGGTCCATTTGGGAGGAATGACCCTTAACTTTGAATCGGGGTCCTGCTGTTGCTCACAGCACACAAGTGAAAGGAGGATGAATGGCTTCTCACAAGACCTTTCCCTCACTGTTCATTCCACTGCTGAGATTCAGTACTCCTCTTAAAACTAAAGCCAGTCTGGTCCTTTTCAGTGCCAATGGGAAGGGAGTCCCAACCTCTTCACAGTCCAGACTTAAAATCTGAACTTTTTTGTATCAGAAAAATTTGTCTGTGATCACAATTTGTGTCTCCCCAAAATCAAACTCTGAAACCAGATAGCTCTGAATATTACTTTCTGGTTGCCAAGGTTGTCTTAGTAAGGATGTCTCATTTTAAATCTGAATAAAGTCTGCAAAGTGAGGGAGGAGGAAATCTCTGATGGGACAGAGCTGATGTATTTTCAGATGTATAGAGCTTTTGTGAACAGAGTTCTTGCTCTCTGTCTTTGCAGGAAAATAATTTTATTTGTTTAGATTTCAGGAGAGATTTTTAATTAACAGATCCAGATGTGGGTACATTTAGTATCTCATTGTCATTTACACTGTTTTGACTCTTATCGAACTTAAAACAAAATAATCAACATCTGTGAACCATCCACAGAAAAAACTTTCTAGCCCTGCTCCACCAAACCTTAATCTTACGCACTTTCGTATTTGGACTTCAAGTCCTTATTTGTAATACCCATTTTGTAGTAAGACTGCAAGCAAAGCTGCTCAAGGTGTGCACTGGTGCTTTTCCATGCTTAAATCAGAAGGAAAAAAAATCTTGCAAAAAATAAAAAAAGTGAAAAAAAATCTCAAAGAGACTCGTGAAGTGTTCCTCAAGAAGCATGTATGTGAAGAGGTGAGAATGAGCGTGAAAATGTACAAGGACGCTTACCATCACAGATGTGAGGTTCTTCGATTAAAATGTAACATGAAGACCTGCTCTAATTAGAACTAGTGCCTTTAGTGCTGAAAGCACAAAATAAAGAGCCTTTTGTGTAAGTGGGGGGAAAATATATCAGCTGGTATGTTGTCATCCAAAAAATTCCAAAATCAAATAAAAGACCAGCACAGCAGAATATTAAGGAAAACTGAAAAGCTTTGTAAATATTTTTACATGAGTTTAGGATCTCTGCTACCATGACGATGATGTTGTGTTACAACAGTAACACAAAATGGGTTTGCAGTGAGTCAGTCATATCAGCAAAGAAGACAATAAAAAACAAACAAAACCACCCAACTGCTGGGTAAAAGTTTCCAAGCTCTTGATTCAGGATGAATCCTAGCATCAGTCTTAGTTAATTCACAATTTCATATTAGAAGCATATGACATACTTATCTTTTTCATGTTACTCAATATACTACAAATCAGGCACCACTAAACATGGATGGAAATCGGTGGTGGTAGTTACAAGACTTTAAATTGTTTTTTACTTCAGCAAACATTAAAATTTTAATCAAATATCTAGCATTTTCAATCAACTCAATATTATTCATAATGATTATTTGTTGTCTTTCTGTTGTTTTAGCCATACAAGCCCAGGACTGAAATATCACAAAATCTCCTACTTAAGAACTGAGACTAGTTAAAATGAATAATTCAAAGTCAATGCATCTCAAAGCATTTTTAAAGTCCCCACAAGCAGTTCCAATTTAAAATCTAGTGCAAAAAACGACCAACGATAACCATTATTCTGATGTCTTCAGTGACATTTTTCAGTCCTGGATAGTCATTAAAAGTTTAAGGATCTTTATCAATGTCTTGTTCTTATAAAGTGAACACATCTCTAACTGCTGCAACAGCACTTCACCCAGTGGATCCAGGCAGGATTCCTCATAGTGTAAAAGCTGGCAGGGCATTTTCTGTGAGATTTTCTGGAAACAGCTCACCACCATGGTTTGAGCAATCCGAATTTGGTAATACCACAATAACACTATGAAGGCATGAGTTGGGGAGGAATTCTGCAGAGGGGTAATCTGATAAAGGCAACAGTAAGGAGTGCCCATGAGTGGATGGCTACCTTATTTTCTGTTGAAATGAATACTTGCATTGCTAAGGAGGTTTTAGTATCTGTTTTCTTAAAGATAATCTCAGAAAGGTGTCTCAGTTTTTCAAATCTGAATAAAGAAAACTATTGCCATATCATGAATCAGGTTCTACTGGGCACAAAATGAGTAATATTTTTTGCAAATGGACCAGATGTTTACAAGTTTCAGATCGGTATATATACACTCGGGTTTCTAAATCTTCCCATATATTTTGCAGGCTAGGTATTCTTAAACAGTAGAAATATGTTATTTAAGTACATCAAGCTTAATTCTGAAGCTGTTTATCACAGAGAGGTTCAGTGTCAGCATTCTTGCAGTAAGAGCAAAGCAAGAACAGAAAAGCAGTTTCTTATATGCTCTTATCATTAGAAGGCACTTCACAATGATAGAAGATGTCTTAGGGTTTAGTCTACATTCTGAACCCTGGTCAGGTTAAGAAAAGATAAACTGACTGAGAAGTAAACCAAAACCAAAACAAAAAATGTTTAGTGCACACTATTCTGTATCTTCCCTCTGTGACCGAGTCAGCTTGAAATACGAGATAGTTTTAAGGTTTTGCCACTGTATTAAATTAACTATGCATGTTTATAAGCAACTAAATAAGATATTTGTGGTACAAAACACTGCTTGCTAGCTGGCAAGAGTCATTGGTGCCTATTGGCACAACTACAATAGTCCATTTGCACTGTGACCTTGCCTCTTTCCCGCATCCTCCCTCTAATTAATTAATTCAGGAATTATCTGCATCTGTTTTGCTGTTCACAGGAGGAAAGGTAATAGCATCTCAATTGCCCTCCACTATTATCCAGTGTTAGCAGTGCTCCATCCAAAAAGGCCAACAATATGCTTGTCTGCATAGCAGAAATCTCGTGCATGTGTTTAGGTAACCAGCCGGTATTTCTTAACAGTAGATTTTATGGTATGATTGGTGGATAACAGGGAAGCATCCTGAGAGGCTGACAATGGAAATTGTCCTTAACAGATGGTCCCTGTATTGTGGTTTCCTTCTGGACATAACTCCATCACATCTGCCTCCTTTGGCATGAAAAGAGGAGGCAGAGAAGTTGTGGATGCCCCATCCCTGGGAGTCTTGAAGGCCAGGCTGGATGGGGCTTTGAGCAACCTGGTCTAGTGAGAGGTGTCCCTGCCCATGCCAGGGGAGCAGGAACTTGATGATCCTTAAGGTCCCTTCCAACTCTAACCATTCTATGTTTCTATGATTACTATGACTGTATCCTTCTGCACATAAGTACCTGAAAAATTCTTTGGGGCTTTTGAGATGGTGACCATAGAAAGTGTTTCTATACCAAAAAAAAAAAAAGTTCTTGGTACTTGATACCATTTAAATCAGAAAACAGAAGATTGGGAGATTGTGCAAGGTGTCTTTACTGCAGATACCTGGATACCTGTGGATGATTTGGGCTAAGGGACTTGACTGAAACATAGAAGAACTCTGTGACACAGGTAAAGATAGCATACAGTTAAACAGCAGCTTTCAAGTGTAAAATTTCAGAAGCCAAGTTCTGCAGCTTGCAACCCCCCCCACCACTTCCGTGTGGATTTTTCATAACTATTTTATTTTATTTTATTTTATTTTATTTTATTTTATTTTATTTTATTTTATTTTATTTTATTTTATTTTATTTTATTTTATTTTATTTTTTGCCTGCCTCACACCTCTTGGACTCTCAGGAAATAATATCTGAAGACAATTATTGTAGGTGTTTGATAGTTTAGGAATGGCTTACAGGGCCTTCCATTACATTTCAGAGAAACAAAACAAGGTCAGAATCAGAAAATACGAACAGACTAGCATCAGCAGGGACCAAGGGGGCAGAAATTGTCCATTCTGTACGTGATACTTATCAGCTGCTGTGAAATGAGCACCTAAAACCTTAACAAAGAAGGCACAGAAGTAAATCTTGGTATTGTGGTAAAGTAGAAATCTTCTGCTTTTAAAGTGCTGTGATTGCCTAGCAGTGAGGCCAGGAGAAATGTATCACTGAATGAAATGAAAAATCCTTTTCTAAAGTCAGCAAATACTGACTGCCCTTTGTGGCTACAACTTTAGCTGAAAGGCTATTTTTGGTTGGCATTACACTATGGGGAGAAAAAGAACAGGTCTGATTTCAAAAGCAACTGATACCTAGATAAAGCTCAGTAAAATTTTGATTTCAGATGTCCTCAAGGAAAGGACTTAATTGATGTATATAAAGGTCTGTAGGTAAGTGTGAATAAAAGGGGCGATAAGGTCATTACCAAGAACTGTGGAAATCAGCTTATGTGTCCTTTCCTTGATTATTTTTTTTTTAATTTAATATTTCTCTTTACCCTTGGAATAACTTATTTCCTTTCAACATTAATAGTTCTGAAACTACTGTTTCCACACTAGTGGCTCATACCCAGATTTTGAAAAGCACTTGAAGCTCATGCTTCTTTACTATATTTTGGGGTATAATAAATCATTGCAACCAACATCTAAAATAAATATATCTGTTTTACAAATGCAGAACCGAGGCACGAGAGTTGCTTCTGCATTTTGCCCATTCTCTAATGAAATATTATTTGGTGTCTGAAAATTGAGCTTAGCTCATTGTAGATCCAGATAGTAAGAATGAGCAAGCAGGCTGTTTATATCAACTATTAGTGCTATACTTTCTGGCTGAGTCATTTCTTGATAACCCTGAGTTCCACCTCAGCCCCAGTGTTGATAACTGTGTGCTGCATTTCCTTCTCTGCAGTCAAAAAAAAAAAAAATTTAAAAAAATCTCACTTTCTGCATTCCCTGCTCACAAACTCCATTTGCTTTCAGGATGTTAGCATGAGGGCAGATTAGTTGCCTATCACATCAAAGGACTTGGTTCTCAGATCATTTCTCATTTTGTTCTGCCAGAGCTTCCACTTCCAGTCATCCAGTGTGAACAATCTGTGAAAACACATGAGAAGGCACAGACAGGTCATTGCTTATTGGTGGCATTCAGAACATATCCAGTACCAGACAACTCAACAAGTCTTGTTTACTGTACACATAAAAAAAATGGATCTAGGCCTCTTATAAAAATAAAGAACCAGGGCCAAGAGGAAGTGGCAACTGGGCCAAGTTCTGAAGAGATTAATCATTTTTTATATAGCCCACGTTATGGCTCCTTTCCCAGTGAAATCAGAGGAGTTTTTCCCGTGAAAATATTAACTGAATAAATAAGACCTGGAGTGGGCAGCCCCAGGGCTCTTTGGCTCATCTTCTATCCTCACCATCTGTCTACTTCAGGAGCATTGAGCTGACAAGACAGGTCAAATGGCTCACCTAACCAGCCCAGGAAAGTTATGCTAGCAGCAAATTTCTTTTTCCCAGTCAAGCTGCAAAGGCTTTGATACCCAACTTGATGCAGAAGAGAAGGCTGTTTCCCTAAGACACATCAGGCAGCGTACCTGGGAATACCTTGGGATGTTCTCAGATGTTAAAACCAATTTAAACAGGTGATGGGAGCATTGCTGAAAGGGCTGACCTCAAGCTGTCCCAGCTTCAAACTCACATACAGTCATCAGCTTTCCTGAGAGCAAGTGGGAGCCAAGCTAGGATCTTGCCATGACAGCAAGAAGGAAATGATAGGTGTGGATAGGAAGTTAACATGAACAGATTACAAAATCAAGGAGGGCCTTAGAGATTTCATGTTTTCTATGGGAAGTTTAGAGTCCCACAGCAATTGTTTTACTGTCACTTTTGAAGGATTTGTAAGCATACATGGAGAGAAATCTTTCTTGAGAAGGCCCAGCCAGCCCATTAAAGATATGATTCATTGCCATGGAGCTTATCATGATGTTATCATCAAGAGTTTGTAGTATTATTCAACAAATTCCTGCAAAGTAAGATGATACACTGGTTGACCATAATTAGTACTGCACCATAAATTCATGTAAGGCTTTAAAAAAAAATAAGATACCATATATCTTCCCCCCAAGAGCAACACCCTATAGCTAAGCCATTTTCTCAGGCACAGCACAAGCATGATTAACTTAGCTGATAGCCAACAAGGACATGCTAATTATTTTTCTCTGACTAACAGTGACCCATGTCTCTATGAGAAAATGCAGTTTTGAGGACAGAGGAAGATGTTCAAGAGGAAGATGCAAGCTTGGAAACTGTAGGTCAAATGCAGTTGCTAAAGAGAGAACATGCATCAGTGTCTCCTACCAAGGAAACTGTATTAAGTATGTTAGGTCATTTGCCATGGGACTTCCAAACGCGCGTCAAAGACAGAAAATGTTGGCTAGCTCTAGGTTTGAGATTTATGTTATAAGGAACAAGAGTTAATTATGGTATGTTACAGGTGAGTGAGGGAACCAAAAGAATTTGTAACTGTAACTATCTTCCTCTAGACACTTACACAGTACACACTATTACATAATTTTCCAAAAAATAACATCACAAAAGTGTTCAATTTTTGCTAGATTACATAATACAGATAATCCTCAATAATTTCTGTCTTTTAGCAGCCCCTTGCTCTTACTAATATTTTTTTTCACTCCACTACCACACCATAGCCTTTCTAATCTAAGGTAATGCTTTGCTTCCCTCTGTTTTTAACTTGTTTCATATGGCTTCCTGGTGAAGATGCTGATCTTAACCTTTCATCCCAATTACTGTTCTTACAACAGCTGATCCTGCCATTCATTAATTTACACATCATTGCTTGGCTGAATTCCAGTTCTGCCTTACCCATTGCAAGACAACTAGGTCAAATTCAGTTTTATACAGAAAAGATAGAATGAACTCCTGCTTGTTCAGAACCACAGAATTCCTAGAGCAAAGCTCTGGGGAGCTGGGTATAGGAAAAGTTCTTCACTTTTAAAGGTGTTTCTGGGTTCCCCAGTTCCCTGCTTTCCTTCAAAGGTGATTCTCTTTCAGCTTAGCAAGCAGACTCTTGTGGTTTATAGCTGAAGGTCAGGACCAGCTTTGTTTCTTAGCTATATGCTTGAGCCTACTGGGTGCCTGAGGGACAGTGTGGTGAAAGAAAACTACAAAGATTGAGACCCGTGGTTTATCTGCTTGTTGTCTCACTTGTCTTTGAAATAGGATTTAGCAGGAGATCTCACACATAACTGATACTATGATGTAAGAGCTGAAGAAGAGATACCTTTTATCTGCAATTAGAGACAAGCATTGTACTCCAGAAAGCTTGTTCAAGATGGATTTGGCTGGAATATTTGCATCTCTGTCAACAAAACTGGAGGCTCAGCAGTTTTCTGATTATTAATGTGCCTCAGAATTCTGCTGGGGCTGATTACACATAACCAATGAAACACCAATGGCCTACTCAGCTTTCACTTTCTTGGAAGGCTAAACATCATTTATTTCTGGAACCTTCCAGCCTTCAGCACTTGGTGAAAGTAAAAACAAATGTAGTGTGCATACAACCATAACCACATGGCAAGATTATGCCTCTACAAACTATCCCGTCAGATACTCAGATGTCACCAACTCTCATGTTTTCTGAAGGCAGAAAGACTTTATTTTGCAAGCTTTGTTGAATGCAGAGGTTACTGGAGTGTGAGAATTTTCCTGCCAGGAATTTTTTTATGAAATCTTGTTGACAACTTTTTTCTTTTTTTATTTTTTTTTTAAATCAAGAAATAAATTTTATAGGCTCTCCAGCTGTCTGTGACTGCCTCATCTTCCTTTCCTCAGAGCTCAAAATTTCAGGCTCTGGATCTTTCTCCTCTAAGCATATTGAAAAAATTCCAGAGCAGATTTTTAGATGCCTCTCAGGATTTTCCCTTTGTTAATGTATTTTAACTTTATTTAACAACATGGTTCCATTGCTAGAAAACTGGCCCTTAGTTTTTCTTTATTCCAGTTGTAGTGCTTGCTTAATCACACGGAATCTGGGATTCCAACAGCCAATTGATTTTTGAACAATTATTGTATTTAGCTCCAGAACACTATGTCCTCAGGAGTGTTTAGCCCTCAGTGTCAAGTCATTCTGGATGAGGAACATCTACTTTCTGTAAATCAGTGCAGGACAGTGTTTAGCAAAATAGTTCGTAATTTCAGCCTTACACTTCTCATTCTTCTCATTCATCTGTTAATGTCTAAGGGCAATGACAGTCTGCTTGTATGATTGCCCATGGTGGGCAAACCAATAGACCACCCAGCACAAAACTTCACTAAAGTCTCAGGCATTGTTCTCTACTTTCTCATTTATACATTTTAAGAAATAAATGCCTCTGGAACAATATTCAGAGCCACTGGGCAATCTCAGCTCTCAGGCAGAGCAAGAACAAGAAATGTAAAGTACCACTAAGATGCAGATGACTCAGAGCTGCTGGTGAATGCCCCACCATGAGTAATGAACAGCCAGAGCTGATCTTTCACTTGACTGTTTTTTCAATTGCAATGATTATTAAACATTGAATGAATTAATAAACATCAATGTCATGCAGAAATAGCCTACTGAAAGGGAGGAAAAGGAACTATGTTCTTCAGTCCCTTTATTTCCAAGGTATGCATGAAACCTACTCTGATCAGACAGAAAGGACATTGTTTCAGTAGTGGTGGATTGAAAACATATTGAGCAAAACAGGCAACCCCAAAATCTTCATACAAAAGAGATCAGTCCTCAGGTTTCACAAATTTAAGGACTTTGTAGCACAGCTTAGCTGTCCTGTCTTTCCTGTGGAGACCAGTAGTTACAAAAACTAGGCAGTTGGGGCTTGGGGCTTTATTAACATATTCATTTAACACCTTGATTTATCTTCAATACATAAGAATCAGGGTGAGTAGAGAAGGTTTAGAGAAGACCCAAAAGATCATAAAGCTAAGTTTTTACCACAGGAGAATTTAGGCTGATTTTCTCTGTGGGGTTTCCATCTCAAATGACCATCCCAAGAAGGTGATATACATTTGCCAGGCTAAATTATTTTACCAGTACAAAATCATACAAAATAAAATTTAAATTCTCAAAGGACCTCAAAAAAGAATGCATATATTTTGAAGGTTTTTATTTTTTTTCCTAAAGAACTCTGCCATGTTTAAGAAGATTGGAAAAATGTATGTGCTTCTCAGCTAAAGTTCAACATTTGAAAGCCCAGTGTCCTAGCCAGAACAAAGCAGCCAACCAGTATCAACATATCACAACAAATTAGGGCAGCACATCCACAGAGAGAATGACACAAAAAGAGGTTGTTTGTTGATGGGGAAGCACTTTGAATTGGACGGAGAAAATATTCTTTAAGTAACTTTTGTTAGAAGTCAAATGCAAGTTATTTTTATGTTCAAAATTATGAAAATCTTCGTTGATGGATCTGGCTTCTGGTTGCCCAGTTCAGGAAATTTCTTATTTTTATTAGATCAAGTCCTTGGCTGTTATAAATTTATGTAGCTCTGCTTATTCTAATGGAGTAGTGTGAACAGTGACCACTGGAAGTAGCCACTCTGCTCTTTACAGTCTAAAGCTGAGGAATCTGGTGGCAAATAATCTGATCCAGAAGAATGTTGCTTAAAGTAAAACCAAAGAAAGAGGCTCAAATTGTTCTCAGCATTCTTTATACTTCTCCTGTCTTACTGATTGATTGGAGAGCAATTCAAATCCAAATTAGAGCATCAATCAAACACAACTGGACTAAGTAATTTCCTGTCCGCGTATCAACAAAATTTAGTTTGTTTCCAATTCTCTGTCTTTAGTCTAGCTATTCATTACAGATTAAAGGCTGCGTGGGAATTATCTTTATATAAATTTTCAGTCAATGAATTAATTTTCTGACTAGAGTATTCTGGATTATTGGGGGTTAGGGGGGGAGAATAAGAAATAAAATCCACAAGAATATGACATCCTTTTAAAACTCTCACTTTAAAAATTAAGTGCTTCTGAAGTTTACAGCTACATTGGTATTTTATGGGCTGAATGTTAACACAGAAGCCCTAAATCACAGATTTCAGTGCAGTTCAAGAGACCTTTTTGCAGAGACAGAATCACTTACACACCCCTGTGGGGACGGAGGGGAAAGGCTGGGTCCAGACCTGTCATATCAGAGGAAGAGTTCTGATTGCAGAAGGTAACAGGTCAGTTATTGAAACCATCATATTGAAAGCAACAGTCTTACTCATCCTGGTCCTAAAGCACAGTTGTGTGCAAAGTATTAGGAGGAAATCTTTTTTGTTTTACATGCCACAGATGGGAGAAAAGAGGTACTATGGAATAGGAAGTTGACTCTGCATTCTTAGGAAATTGTCTTGGTGAGGGGTGGGTTTTCACTGTAGATTTACATATCTCTATCACAAACTTCCCAAAAATATCAGTTTAATTTTCTTTCTCTTTTTGCTGGTTTCTTATTCTTTTTCTTCCTCTCCTCAGCTTTAATATGAAAAATTATCTCTGATGGATTTTTATTTTATTAAAGGTGAGTAATGAAAGGTCATCACTTCTTTTAGACCAAAGGTTCCTTCTTACAGTGAAATTCTGTTACACCACATTTTAATAAGCATGACTGTGCAGTCCTTGTAAGGAGGGAGAAATGGGAAAAGGGAGAAAGTAAAAAACCTTCAATAACAAGATTAAAATAACACGGGAAAATATATTTTATTCAGAACCTTGCATCAGCTCTAGTGGAAACCCTTTCTGTACATACTCATCTTCTGTGTTGCACTTGGACTGGTGTGAACTGTACAGAATTGTTACCTGGTTAAAAAGAAAGTGTGGATAATTTGTACAGCAAGGGTGAAGTAGTGGGGTACAAAGCACACTTAGACTCATTTAGGCAGTGTCATCAGAAGAAGGTAATCCTGGGGTGAATCCTTAGAAGGACGGCCAGAATGGTTATCAGGCCTGATAACTTGTTGTAAATCAGGAAGAGCATCATCCAGGAATTGGTAACTATATGGAAACAGCTTGGATTCAGTAGTGATCAGGAATCAAGGTCTACTAATGTTATATCCACCATGGAATATGTCATTATACTTCTGCTAGAGTAAACAAAAAAATTTTGCTGTGAAAAATAGCTACTAAATTGTAGGGTTTTGATAATGAGCTATGGAAAGACCCAAGGTGGGGTGCTAGGAGAAAATATATGTATCATTGGACTTTAAGCTTGTTCTGAGGGATTTGTTTAATAAGTGCTTATGCCTATGTTTCATGGAGACATAGGTAAACCCAGCAATTGATAGCTACTTGGTAAGGTGGGGTGGGAATACCCAGAGAATGGTTTTGAATAAATCATTCCCTGAGAAGAACAAATTCCGAGGACCGCTTATTAAAATACAGGCTGTTAATTCCTCTGTAAAAGCATACATTTTATTAGAAAGCAGGATCAGTCGTTAATAATGGAAGAAGCAGCTAATGGCTTTCTAACAGGACTGACCTTACACCATTACATCTGAGCTTCAGTAATGGCACCTGCAGCATTACACTAATGCATGGCTGTATTTTGTTTATTTAGATGGAGGCAATAGAGTCATGAAGACTGTGAGACTCTTGGCAACTTTATTCCTCTTTTCTTCTTTTTGTCTTTTTCATTGAACATGTAGTGAAGGACCTAATAAATCAAAGCAATGGGTTAAATTCAGGCACACCTATGTGAAGCTGATCTATCCACCAGTGTACTTCAGCCTTGCTATCTATGCCAACTCCCTTGCTGTTCTGCACATGACCATCTCCTACTGTTCACCTCCACAGACATCTGAGTACACACCATGTGCTGCTTTCCTCACCTCCCTCACAAACCTCCAGCTGCCATCTAAATCCTTTCTCCTCCCATTACTTCTTAAAGAACTTATTCCTGGGCTGGGCATCATCCTTCTGTGCACTGATTTTTCATGCCTCCCACTTGCCACCACAGTAAAACCACAGTTTAACAGAAGTCCATGAAATTAGTGAAATAGAGCAAGCATTTGTTGCACAATATTCCATTATTAGATTACATAGTAAAGATAAACAAGTGGGAAATACAGACAACATTTTTATGAAGCATGATTTCTGACTTAAAATGATATCATTACATGATATTTAAAAAAAAAAATAGGAATGTGGCATTAATTAAAAGCAAAATTAGACAAGCACAGGATAGCCTTAATTTCTAAAGAAAGTATGAAACAAGTTTAAAATATTAAGCGTTATTGTGTTGTTAAAAGTAAAAATCTCACAATGTAACTATGGGGATATTGGACCAGAATAAACAATAAACTATCAGTAAGAGCCACCAGGAGTTTAGAGACAAAAATCTGTCCAGGGTTTTTTCAGAATTATATTTTTTTATTACCAGACCCACGAACAGGAAAACTTTTTAGATTTATTTCCTACTCCAAAAAAGAAAACCCTCTCCAGACACATTTTTTTAATCTTCTTTCACATATAAATGGGAGTTTCAAAAGTTACTAATACTTTGATTTAGAGATGAGGAACTGAGACATTTTAGTGGACAGAGGTACATTACAGAAGCTGATCACTGAATTCTAGATAATTTGAATACTTTATATTATGCCAAAAGTGTAGTGTGTCAACTTAAAGTTAGTAATTTCCATTTGGATTTAGGGGGTTTCTTTCTAACTTTAGGACAATGTCCTAAAATCTTGAGATCAACCCCTGGGGTTTTTAGATTCACACCATCTTACAGTACATTTTCTAGGAAACATTTTTCCTTGACTGTCAAACTGTTTGGGGTATTAATCTTTTTAAGGAAGACGCCTCTATAAAGTACTTTGCACATTTACTGCACACCCTGAATTCTCATGCTATCAACAAAGTCTACGAAGTCCATGCAAACTACTAGATAAAGATGATTTTACCATTTTCTTTTCTTTAGCTGGTTGATTTCAGCCAGCTTACATCACTTGTTGCCTCTGCATAAACCCCTCTAATGCTGACTCGGTACCTGACAAACAGTTTCAACTTTTGCTGCTGACAGCCAAACAAACGAACTTCAAGAACAAATGTGAAATCAGTTGCAGTTAAGGACACATTTTGCAAGGACAAAGCAACAGAGAAGGAGTACGGCAGCACCAAGGGGTGTGCAAACAGACGTATGCGCTGGAAGGATGAGCTGAGGTTTGCTCACTCCAATGTAAAGCAGGAATAAAGCAGGAATATCCAGGTGAGGGAACATTTCATAAAAGCAAGATCTAAATCGGCCCCTTCATCTCAGGGAGGCAGGCATTTAAGATGCTGGTGACTGATGGAATAGTTACCATGCTTTCAGTTATGATAAAGGTGAGTAATGATTTTTATGTCATTCTTCACGACTATCTTCATCTCTTCCTCCATCCTGTCAAAACAAGAGACCTGCTTTTCCACATAGCACCCAAATGCCTCAGTGCTTCAGTAATAAAGTAATACGAACCCGTGCCACTCTTCTGTCAGCCTGTGAAAAGCTGGCTCCGGAGCATGTGTGGGTTTATTCAGTGGAGCTTTTGGCTGCTGTTAATAACAGCAGCAGGAAGCCCTGAATAGCATGTTCTGTCAACAGCGGGCCCCTTAATAATTGCCAAGGGTTTTTACCCCTCCCCTCCCTAGCTGTATTTCATGTGGACTGACAGGAAGAAATCACCTCTTTCACCTTCTCTCACAGCCTAAATAGAAATGGGTGATAAAATATTCATGAAAAGGGGAGAAAAAAAAAAAGGAGAGAGGAAAAAAAATATCTCAAGTTATAATAATGTTAATAAAACAGTCAAAAGAAGAGAATTCAGGGAAGGCAGAGATAACGGCGTGTACCTTATCTCAGCTGCCTCCTCGTCTGACTTGTCCTCATGAATGTACAAAGTGACGAGGACTGAAAGAATAATGCTAAGTACAGTCAAGCTCTGTGCCACAGGGTATTAAACAGGACCAAAACACTGGGTCAGTGATACTGCCTCTGAAGCTGTCTCCAGCCCACACCTGCACCTCTTACAGAGAAGATGCCCTTTGACAATTTGCTAGATGATAAAATACAGCAGTTACTTGTTTGAAAATACTTCTACTTGTTAAAGCTGCTGAGCGGGAAATGGTGCTCGGAAATTTGGAGCACGGTGACAATGTCATGTAATCCTCCAGTTTATAGGAGGATCTTGGATGAAAAGTTGCCTCAAAATCCCAGTTGGAAGGTAAATACATGATCTATGGAGCAAGGTAAATCTGTCCTTTCTCAGTTAGTAAATTGGTGTTAACATCAGTACGATATTGAAGTTAAAAAGTACACTGAAAGATTAGGTGTCCTGCATGTGTTATGGGAGTTGATTTAAATTTATTCATTCACATAAAATTTACAGATTAATATATTAGTTTTTCATAAATCAACTGCATAGCACTTCAGATCTTTGGTTTACACACAGTCTGCCTACAGATAATTGCTCCTTGGAGTCTGAAAATTACAACAGGAACTCTGCCTTTTTTGAAAAGGCTCGAAACTTGGCACTGAGATGTGGGCAGAGGTGCTGACGTGACCACAGCAGAGATTTTGCCAAGAAACCTACCCTAAGACCTCAGCAGTGAAGACCCTATTTCAATTTTCAACTTTCTATGCACAGCAAGCATGCTCTGCCAGATCCCAAATCCCTGACGTCACTCCGCGCACCTTCGGAGCAGCTGGGCCTGTTTCAGGGGTGAGCAGCACTTGGGATTGCACTTCCACGTTGTTAGAAGCTGTTATGAAGTAAGGTGGTGGATTTGAAAGTGAGAACAGTTTTTCTTTGTTCTTCCTTATTGTTTCTACCCCTGAAGCCCATGGAGAGAGGAAGGAAAAAAAAGTCATGCATTCGCTGTGACACCTTGCATGGACTGGAGGGTGGAGAAAAGGTACAGAGAGGAGGTTGCTGGAGGCATTTGGGATAGAAGAGCTCAGGCTTGAAAAAAGAAGAGCAGAGATTCTGTAACTATTCAGCCCCTCAGCAGTGTTGTGCTGTCAACAACTGCTTTGACATCCACACTCAGAATGGGTCTGGGAGATGACAAAACTGCAAAGCAGACAACAGTGGACACCAGCAGATACAGAACAGGTCAATGCCATGAATGTGTAGGTTCTAGATGGACATTACTGTTTTTTGTTTTCCTGACAAAGGCCAATTTGTGGAACTGAATATCTTTCACAGGAACAGGACTTGCTTTCAGAGGGTTCTCACAAAGCAACAAGTTTGGATAAAGAAGTTAAAGTTAAAATGGTAGATGCCCATACTGACCTTTTCAAAATGGAAAATTTTGGGTTTATGGCATGTAACAAGCTTTCATTTGAAACTGCAAGCTAACTATGATTAAGAGACTAAAATTATCAGAAATAAAATGAAACACTTCAAAATTATATAGAAGCCTGTTTCAGTTGAATAGGAATCACACATTTAACTTTCAGTCTATGAAAAATGTGACATTTCGACTTCAAAGCCTTATTTGTGGTGAATATTTTCTTTTAATTGGGACAATTTTCCTAAGTGGGGAAAAACCATCTGTTTCCCCCCCTCCATCCAGCTGCAGCTTTTCTCTTTTGCATTTCTGTGCTTCAGATCTATATGCGTGGGGTGGCATTTCAATGGGAAACAAGGGAGGATGGAATTCAAGGGCTTCATTTGATTTTTTAGCAGGAAAATCCCTCTATTAAATGTTATGGCCATAAAATCTGGGACCTGTAATACATGAAATGCCAGAATCTGAATGTCCTTTTGGCCTTAACTCAGCCATCTTCTGCTTATACATTACAATGCATTTTTTCTTTTTATGATCACCTGTGTCTTTCCTCAGAGTCTCCTGCCACATAAATAGGTCTTTACTGAGTGAACAGGTTTTTGTTGTTGTGTGTAATCACCATTGTTTAACATGTTTGCTTTGACACTTTGTCTGCACTGATGCTCTAATGTCCTATTTAAGTAGTGTTTCCTTTGAAAGATGGTTATTAGATATTTGTTTGCATCCTTTTTAGGACTATAAAATCAAGAAGTATTCTCAAAGAAAAACATTTCTTTATAAATTTGCAATCTGTGGTCGTCAAATTTACCTTTGAGGTCTGATATTTGAATTGCAGGCACTAATCCAGCTGCTTGTGTTTTCATCTCATGCAGTTAGAGCTACAAGCCAACAAATTAAGTAACTGTAATGGAAGAGGCTTGATTTTGGCTGTAAAAGAAGGTAGCCACAACATGTTGTTGTTGTTGTTGTTGTTGTTCTGCAAACCTTTGGGATAGTCATCTAAGCCTTAGCTGGGGTAGTTGCAGTCATCATTAGAATAGTTTTACTTTGAACTTGTTATTCCTTTGCTTGGCCAACAGTGCCAGAAACTACACCTTCCTTCTATACTCAAAAGGGATGAAATATCCATGAAGAAATCCATAAAATGCATATCCAAGAGAAGCAAACAGACTTTTCAAGTAACAATAAACCAGAACATTTCAAACAAAATAAAATATCAAAATACAAAGAAATATGTGTCCTGATGGTGGGAAACATTTTACACAGCATTCTCACAACATATATCTGAACGCCCACCTCCTCCTTCACCAGTTCCTTTCTCCAAAACTAAGCTGTATTTCATTCAGGTTGTTTTGGAGGTTTGCAGATAATGTGGCCCACAAATCTGTCTGCATTTGGAATGCAGCGGTTCATGAATGACCTTTTCGTTATGTTCGCTAAGCAGGATCTTGATCCAAGCAGATTCTTTGGCTTGGGCTCATACCACCCTCCCCTGTACTTTGAATAAACCACTTCCCCAGGCTCAGAGGGCCATAACTTTGGTTGTTTGAAAAACTCATTTAACACAATCGAATGAAGCATTCTCTCTCTGTTTTTCCCCTGTCATAACTTCCTGACTGCTGTTCATCTGTACCACATGTGCGCTCCAAACTATATAAACGTATTGCCCCAAATGGTTCTCTCTCTCATCCCATCTGCTGTAAATTTATATTTACAGTAGCAAGCTCACTTGTATACTACAGCATACGTTTAACTACAGGCCTGGAAAAGAACAGGGAATTCCTGTCTTAGAGGTGCAGTTTTTGCCATCTGTAACCACATCAGTCCTGTCTTCCAAAACATGAGTACATAAACTGCACAAGGCAGCGCTGGTTACAGCAGCCTCCAAGGAAAATTTTAGGTACTGCAGAAAGTAGCAGTACTGACTAAGCAGGTCAGTACACAAAGGCATCCTGTGCCCTGAATCAATCTTGAAGCTACACGCTACCACAGGGCAAGGGTGACAATTTCATCCTAGGTGACATTCTTCTAATGAGGTAAATAGCAGTGACAGTTGAAAATTATCAGTGCAGGCTGCTGCCTGGTGTAAAACTGGGAGTTTAAGTGGACTTGTGTGTGCGCATGTCTACTTTCTGTACCATTTCTCTCAAGAGATATTAACAGGGAGCCAAAAATATTCAGTCATTAAAAAAAAAAAAAAAAAAAAAGGAACAAATTCTGCAGAACCCATCTTCTTCAGCTGTTCCAATCTAGTAAAAAAGGAATGGTGACTACTTTCCTCATCAAGAGTAAGATTTTTAAGAATTTCCATGTGCAGAAAAGTCAATCAAGATGCTGCCTGTGCATGCACAAAAACCCCTTATAAGTGCAGGGACATTTTTTTTCCATTCTGTAGTCTTCAGAACTTGTCCTTAAATTCATTCCAGCATTTTTTACAAGTGTAAGGGAAAATTCCAGTTTGCGTTCGTACCTTTGATCCCTGAACATACACAGATGGAATTTTCATCGGGGTGGAAGTTATTTTAGATTTAAAAAAAATCCGTCATTTCCCTTTGACAGAGGGTATGTTGTGTCTGCAATTGCCAAATCTCTTGGTTTTAATGTGTTTCTAGTGCTCTCAAAATTCTAGCTCCTGGATTTATGGCATTATGTTAAATGCTAAACTAGCAAGTATAGCAACATGCATCTCATTTGAAATTTTCCCTCTTCTGCATGATTCTGTATGACCTTGTGTATCACCTGGCACCACCACAATAAAATGTGATGGTTCATCAACTTGGGTTATTGCTGAGAAAGAGCAGTAGTGTTGCAGGGTCTGGACTAGCCTCAGCACACCATGTTCAGTCTGGAGGAGAGAGCAGGGTAGCAGCTGTTGAAGCATACACTTTGGACAATTTTGTCTGGAGAACACCTACTCTAAGCTACAGTTATGCCACCATTGGTCTCTTTTTTTTTTTTTTACTTTTTTGTCTTTTAATTTTTTCAAAGGTAGGAAAAATCAGCATATTCCCAATTCAGAACTGAAAACAAAAATAACTTTATACTGCTTAGAATTTCTTAACAAAATAAGACTCTTGAAGAGTTATCTTTCTCTAACAAAGAGGTCTCTACAAAATTATTTAATACATTTGTTCTGCAAAAAAGCCCTGCATTTAAGTTTCTAGTTAAATTTCATCCTTGTTTTAGCTCTTTTTTGCTTGTGCAATTTAACATATTCTCAGTCTTGGCACAAACTCTGTTTTTGTTATAGGAAAAAGCATACTGTGGTATCGTCTCAAAACCCAAGGCTTCAACATAGTACAATAACAGGGTTATGATAATGCATTTCACTTTTTAGGCCCATTGGTTCCATCAAAATTCACAGGGTACTCTGTGTGCCTTTGTGTGTGTCTGTACTTCCGTGCCTCCATTGCTTTAATCTATAAGTTGTTCTGATCTGGAACTGGAACATACCAGCTGCAGGAAAAGGTAGATTGCAGGGAAGAGTGAAAATTTCTGTAAAAATTCATAACAAAAGACCATATCTTAGCAAAATTGTATTAACTGATGAGCATTCTGCACTTTTGACTGGATTCCTGTCACCTCTTCTCCATGATTGTCATAGAGTTTTATATGCTGTTTTTAAGGAGATGCCTTATATTATTATGGATGGTGCATTTTAGAGACTGCCACAGAAATCAAATAATTAATTTTTAATTTTTCTACATTCCCTACCTGTAGGTAAAGTGAAGGGTGTTTTATAGCTTATTCATTTTGTAGAAATATTTGTGAGAAATACTTTCTAGTGTCTCTAGTGAAAAATGGTGGTGGGGGAGTCCCACTTGGCTAGCTTAACGGAGATTTCTGTTGTCAGGGAATTTTATCATAAATCACAGAGCAAGGATTATTTGCTGAAACTGTATGAATGTGAGATAATTACAAAATTCTCAGAAATAGTACCCAAAGAGAAAAAAAAGTAAAATTTACTGATCTCTTAATACAAACCATAATGAACAAAAGCATCCTTTAGGAATGGAGATGTCAGGAGAAATACACTCAAAGATGCTCACAGAAGAAACTCCATTTTAGTGAGGTATTTTTTTCTAGGAACCTGACCTAAAACCAGGGAGAAACCAGATGTTTAGTTTTTTCTGCTTAGAAAATGCTCCCACCTGTAAATATTCTGTCCATCCCTGTGGCTCAGTGATAATTCCACCAGCTTCTAAATACCCTCCTGCATGATCTTGCAAAAAAGTTTTCAACCAGATAGGACATTTCCTAAGAACTGGAGATGTTCAGCACTAATACAGCCCTGCCCGTAAACTCTATGAAGCTTCCTTTTATGCACATCTGCATTCTTCTTTGTTAGACATCAATTAGCATATTCACAGGAGCACTGAAAGAGAGCCCCAGGAGTGTGACTTTTTATAGCTTGTCTATGTCACGCTGCTGGACAGCTGAATTTGTTGGAGGTCCCTGTAAATAATGCAAAACTTTCATTTATGTATAGCATTATTCCATTTAGATAATGATACAGACTTCTTCACCATAAGAGTAAGTACTTTAATGAACAAACTCATATTTTCCCTTCCCCTAGAGTATTTATTCTTGTGTTATGTATTCAAGGGTGGCAATAGATGAGCATATAAATCAAATCATCTTACATGGCTTAAAATTTAAATTAAATCAAAACATAGATTTGCTCTTCTGAATGACCTTCTATCCCATACATTGTGCTGCATTAAAAAATCAGTTCTCCCACCAGATTCAGGGAACAGATGTTGCAGTTGTCATTCTCATGTATGACTCTCAGACCATGTTAGCAACAACTTCTTTTGTGATAGGACAATGAAGAATATGCAAGCTCACTATCCAGCTAAAAATAATAGGGATTTTCTTTCAAATTTCTCTTCTCCCCAAAGGTGAAGAATGATGTGCTTCCTTACAAGTAACTCTTCCAAGTCCACTCCTGTATGCCATCACATTTCTATATTGGGATGTTCATATGTTACTATACCAAAATACATTTGGAAATGTCAAACTTAACCTTAGTACTAGTGTGAGAAACTCATCCCCTCCTGCTGTCCATGGAAATCAGTAACTCCTGCTTCCCACCAGCTTGGTTTCTGGTCTGAATCACTCTACACTCATACTTTTTTCCCTCTCTCACTACCTATGACAAAAGGATCCTGAAAAGACTTGGGATTTAGGCATACGTACAAGTTTATCCCCTCAGTTTGATGGTTGTGTTTGACAGGGGGTGGAAGAGAAGACGACTTAGCTGTTATTTACCCTGCCCCTCAGCCCACATTTGTGCCCTTCTGAAAGTCAGAAGACACAGTTTTAAAGAATAATGGGATTTTCTCAGCTTCTCAAAGAAAGTCTAGTTATCTTTAACTATTAGAGTTTTTTTTTTTCTATTGTAACTGTTATGTTTTTCTCATAGTGTAAGATTCTGCAGTTGTGATGAAAGACAGAAGCCAAGTCCTGTCCTGCACACTTCTTTTTATAAATTCAGTAGTATAAAACATCTGTATACTTTGTATGCAGAGCTGAGAAATAATTTATTCAAAGTACTTCACCTCCTCTTCTATTTCTGAACCAACTGTGAGTAACTTAGCATTCAAGCAGCTTTAGAAAATAAATCTAGCAATCATTTCATGGAGAAACTGGTGCAAGTGTGGAATCTCTGAAAAGGGAAAGTGTTAATGTTGTGCCAGTGTCACTAAAGGGGTGCGTGATCTGGGTCACTTCATTTTAGCTATTCTAGTGTTGTTCATGAGCAAAAGCATGCAAAAAGTGAGACAGACCTTAATCATGCAAGAACTAACGAGTGGCAGAATATCTAATGTTTGTCAACAAGTTTTATTGAAAACTGATGAAAAATAAGGATTAGCAAGAGGATTATTTCTTTGGCTAATAAACATAAATAAAGAGATGATCTATGTTACATAATTCTGTAGGGGATTGTCTTAGTACAGTGTGGAATTCATAAAGTCATACAATATGAGGTTGGAAGGGACCTCAAGGAAAAAGCCAAGTCTAGACAAGATAGTCCAGTACCCTGTCCAGAAGAATCTTAGAAGTGTCCAATGATGGGGAATCCACCACTTCTCTGGGAGCTATTCCAATAGTTGTTTGTTCTCATTGTAAAAAATTGTCCTCTTGTGTCCAATTGGAATATCCCCAAGAGCAATTTGTACCTGTTACCCCTCATCTTTTTGATATGTCTCCTTGTAAAAAGGGAGTCTCCGTCTTCTTTATAGCCACCCTTTAAACACTGGAAGGTGGTGATAAGGTCTCTTTTCAAGGCTGAACAAACCCGACTCTCTCAGTCTTTTCTCATATGGCAGGCTTCCCAGTCCTTTGATCATCCTTGTGGCCTTTCTCTGGACCCTCTCCAGCCTGTGTGCAACTGTTTTGTACAGCAGGGGCCAAAAAAAACCACAGTATTCCAGGTGTAGCCTGACAAGCACTGAGCAGAGTGGGATAAAGATTTCTTTGTCTCTGCTGGTGATGACTTTGTTTATGCAACCCAACATCCTCTTGGCTTTCTTTGCCACCACGGCACACTCTTCACTCATACTGGGCTTGCAGTCCACCAGGGCCCCCAGGGCCCTTTCCACAGAGCTGATGCTGAGCCAGGTGGACTCTGGCCTGAGCTGCACTCCCTACAGTTGTCCTTGTTGAACTTCATAAGGTTCTTGTTATCCCACTTTCCTGTCTACCTAGGTCTTCCTGCAGAGTAGTTCTCCCTTCCGAAGTGTCTGCTTCTGCTATCAGCCTAGTATCATCAGCAAACTTTGTCAAGGTACACTCAATACCATCATCCAGATCACTTACAAAGATATTAAACAGTGCTGGGCTCAGTACTGATCCTTGGGGTACCCCACTTGTGACGGGTTGCCAGTTTAAAAAGGAGCTTTTTAGCACAACCCTCTGGGTGTGGCCTGTCAGCCAGTTCATCAACCACCACGCAGACCTCTTGTCTAGACCATATCAGATCCGTTTCTCTGGAAGGAGGCTGTGGGGAACTGTGTCAAAAAACCCTTGGAGAAATCCAGGTAGACAATGTCCACCCTCATCAATCAAGCAGGTTACTTCGTCATAGAAGGCAATCAGATTTGTCAAGCACAATAAGACTCTAGCAGTTCACATACCAACTCTTTATCCTCTGACAGTGGGTCTGTGCTTGCATCAACCTGGATGGTTGCTCCCACCACCTGGGGCCCGAGAGAGCTGGCAAAGACAGAGGGGCATAAAGTGTTGAGAACCTCTGTCATTTCAGCATTGTTTGCGACTAATTCACCTCTCCTGTTTAACAGTGAGCCAATATTTGCCTTCTGTTTCTGCTTGTTGTTTATGTACCTGAAGAACCCCTTTCATGCCTGGCCAATAATTCTAATTTAAAATCTCATGATACAGAATATCAGGAGACCACACAGCGGACTAATAATTAACTTAGTGACATATCTAAACATGATTGGTGTATAGAGAATCCTCATCAGACGCAGTATCAATATCCCCAGTGGGCTTCTGCAGAGGTTGTTACCAAGCCAGATGTTATACAACTTTTTAAAGATTGTCTAAAAGAAACATGAAGCTCTCAATGACTAAATTTTCAGATGCCACAATGACAGGCAAAGCAAGAAATAATGAGAAGCAGTTTGTATCATACAGTTAGCTGGACACTGGTAGAATAGACTGTAGAAAATCTGAAGTCTGTCTACCAGCAGTCTGTCCACCAGTCTATCCAGCAGTCTATCAACAGCATATGCCTCAAATAAGTTAGGAGATCAGCTGTAGTATTTACTGTTTAAATGTCCAGTTTTGAAAAAGAGATTTAAATGCCTATCTCTCCTCAGGGAAGAATGGGTTAACACAATCTGCCTATTTGCTCAAGGAAGGCCCTAAAACATGAGAACTGTAATATATTTTAGAACAATCTCTTTCATTTCTGTTTATACCATACCATACCGTTGTTTTCTTCAGTTGCCTAATTACTTTCTACCTCTCTGTGTTATTGCTGTTGAATGATTGCTGTTCTTAAAATTAAATTTGCTGTTCAAACACCTACCACTTCAAATTTAGTTTGTCTTCCTTGAATAATACAGAGTTTTAGAAGGAGGCATTATGTGGAACTGAAATTTTGCTGAAGGTCAAGCAGCTATTTAAACATTTAAGGGGTCTGTCCCTATCTCCTGTGGTCCCTTAAAATTATTTAACTCAACTCTATGTTTTTTCTACCAAAAACCCCACTTTTTTTTTTCCATTTTATTTTTCTTAATTTCCTGAAATGATTATGACCTGAAAGGGATGAAAATTAAAGGGATATATTAAAAATTTGCATCAATATTGCTACTTCATTAAAAAATTGCTAGCATATCTTTGTAACTATTTTTTTAAGCACATTAGTGCAATATTACATTGGTTTTATGTAAGTGGGAAAATTAAATGCTTCTGTGTCATTTCTTTTCATGGTCTCAAGTGGTCCTTTAGTACTTATTGCAATTTACTGTTTTTTCAAGGACTATACTGGAATTTAAAGTTTACTGATGTGGTTCAAATAAGCTGTATGCTCTTCTTCCATAACCTGGAGACTTCCTGCTACTGGCTATATATTGCAGAAATAAATAGCAAATTCACTTTACTATTATTCATAGGGTCATAACACTCAAGGTTAATGTGTTCTATGATGGGTTATTCATGAAAAATGTTCTCAAATGTTGAAAGTTTCATAAATTTTAACACATATAATTTGTCCAAAAATTCCTACCAGAAAACATGATTGTTCTTCATCCATTCCTCATCATTCTTTTCTCTTTTACAACCTTTCATTCTGCCAATGAGGAAACATACATTACAGCATTTGCCAAAAGTGACCAGTCACATTTATGACTAGATAAGTGAAAGTTTTCTATAACTCTATCAACTAATATTTTCCATACCCTAAAAAAAAGTAGGACAAACATTTGCAAATTATTAACTAGCAACTCAACTCACTTTGGAAATGATTCTACAAGAAGAAAAAAATAAGTGCATCACACCATTTATTCCAAGCAAATAGTTCAAGTGATTCTATTTAACATATCCCAAGAATGTAAGTAGATTAAAACATGCATTAAACTTCATGACTACAGTCACAGGAACTGTCACTCTTATGAAAGAGTGACATGAAAGGCCTAACAGACTTGATTGATAGTCATATGAATTTGGTGTATAAATCTCTATATTCCATACATGTTTTCTCCTCTTAATAAACACAGACAATGGTGACGTTACCTTATTAGCTGAAGTTATTTTCCCCAATTATGTTTCCCATTCCTGTAAATGTTTGCTTTTGAAGATTTGTTCTTGATGTTTCCTGAAACAAAGTGTTAATAGGTGGGTTTTGAAGGTTTTCCCTTGTCCTAAGGTTTTGATTAGGGTCTTAAAGTGGAAGCTAAGAATTCCTAGGGCATTATTCAAAGTGAGGTAATCTCGGATTCTCAGTTAGGTGCTTATGTGATAACCAATTTTTTATTATTTTTTTTAAATGTATCTATTCTTGCTTGAAAACTGCTGTAAGGCAGATAATTATTCTTCATTTGCCTATGCAAATTCCATGCCACCAAACTCTGCTT
>VZRU01004528.1:37181-50164 GCA_013398155.1 Pedionomus torquatus | reverse complement strand
GTGGCAGGGGAAGGCAGGGGTCAACGGGGGGAGCGCTGATGAATAAGGGTTAGGCTTGGGACCGTGGGAGGGGCTGTGGGGCTGAACTTGAGGGTACAGGGCGGGCACTTGGGCCACTGCTGGGTTCAGATGATCCGGGGAGGCAGCGGTGGCTCTGCCATCCCTTTGGCCTCATGGTTCCCTTGTCCCCAGACCTGCCCGGTGTGCTGAGCCCCCCGTCCTTGGGGGTGCTGGACCCTGAATGCCAGGTGCTGCCGAATGCCGGTGCCCGCTGGAACATCTCTGCAGCCCAGGATTTTCCTGGCCTTTTCGAGCCCTTCTTGGCTGGGCTGGAAGCTGTGGGACAGCACCGTGGCTCTGCCCAGGGCACCCTCTTCCGCTTCCCCCTCCGCCGGCGGCCCTCAGGAATCGCTGCAGGGGTCTCCAGTCCCGAGCGCCTCCGCAGCCTCCTCCAGACCTTCCTCACTGAGGCCCCTCTTGCCCTCCTCTTCCTCCGCCACGTCCGCCGTGTGGCCCTGCACCGTGTGGACTGTGATGGGGTCCAGACCCTCATGGGGACCCTCGTGGCATCCCCTCAGCCTCTCCCTGTCCCAGGGCCACCAGGGGATGAGAGGCTGAGTTTGACATGGTGCCTGATGGCCCTGCGTGGGGATGGGGTGGGGGACAGCAGCGAGTGGCTGGTGGCCACGGGCAGGGCCACAGAGGGGCCGCTGGTGGCACTGGGCACAGGGATGGGCTGCTGCCCCGAGCTGAGCCTGGCGCATCCCCTCCATGGGCCCTGCCGGGGCCGGCTCTGCTGCTTCCTTCCCCTGCCAGACACAGACGAGATGGCCACAGGGCTGCCCGTCCACGTCAGTGCCCCCTTCGCCCTCTCTGACGACCGCCGCCACCTCCGCTGGCCCGAGGAGGGCGAGGATGGCGAGAAAGATGCCCGCTGGAATGCCCTGTTGCTCCTTGGCCTCCTGCCACAGGTCTACGGCCACATGGCTGCTGTGGCCACGGCTCTACCTGGGGCAGATGCCTACAGCGTCTGGCCGGACCCCGAGCACATGCCAAGCTCTGGCCGCATCTGCAGTTTGGTGACCAACGTCTGCCAGGAGCTGGCCGCTGCCTGCACCCTGGTGCCAGCCACGCAGGGGGCCACGGGGGGGCTGCGGGCCCCTGAGGCCGTGCTGCTGCCGGAGCCCGCAGGGGACATGGCCTCATGGCGGGTGGTCCAGGCCTTGCTGGTGGAAGCCGGGGAGCCAGTGGTTGAGGTCCCAGCACACGTCCGGAGGGCGCTGGCTTTGGGGATGGCGGAGGGCGTGCGGGAGGCCACGGCCGGCCACGTGCGAGAGGTGCTGCGGCGCCGCGGGGCCGTGGGTCTCCAGGCTGCCGACCGGCTCGCCCTGCTGCGCTACGTGGCTGGGGACGGGTGCCACGCTGAGCTGCGGGCTCTCCCCCTCCTGCCTCGCGCCGACGGGACCTTCGTGGCCTTTGGGACCACATCAGACATGGTCTACGTGGACACGTCCGACTGCCCCAGGTGAGTCCACGGCCCCAGGCAGCCCCTTTCCCTGCGGGGGTGGGCAGGTGAGCGGTTGCACAGGGCATGGCTCCTGCTCTGGAGCTTGAGGTTGGGCCAGGGTTGAACGTGGACATCTGGGCACCTCACTGCCCTGCTCCTCTTCCCCAGTCTCACTGAGTGGGAGCTGAGCACGGGAAGCTGCCCGCTCCCCATTGCCCCTCCAGACCCCCAGCACCTCTGTTTGTCCCCACAGGGAGCTCCTGCCCGGCCTGGCCGGATCCTTCCTGCCCTTGGACCTGGAGCCAGGCTTGGACAGCCTCCTGCGAGGCATTGCCAAGGCAGGTAAGATACGGAGGTACCTGGGGGGTACTTTGGGTCCCATGATTGCCCTCTAAACCCCAACACCCCCAGGCTCATACACCCTTGGGCTCCTCCGCAGCCCCAATGTGCCCCAGTCCCAGACTGATACTCCCCACACACACCTGGGGTCCCCNATTGCCAAGGCAGGTAAGATACGGAGGTACCTGGGGGTACTTTGGGTCCCATGATTGCCCTCTAAACCCCAACACCCCCAGGCTCATACACCCTTGGGCTCCTCCGCAGCCCCAATGTGCCCCAGTCCCAGACTGATACTCCCCACACACACCTGGGGTCCCCGGTCCCTGTCTGATGTCCCTGATGTGGGCTTCCCCCATCCATTTAGCAGCACTGTAGATCCCAAGTCTCGCTGTCTCTCTGGTTTGGGGTGCATTGTCTGAGCCCAGGGCCACCTCTCCTATCCTGCATGTCCCCGTGTCTCTGGGGACTCCCCTGTCCTTGCTGTTCTTCCCACATTGCCCTCTCCCTTCTGTGTTCCCTTGGATCCTGGGTCTCCCTGTGTTCCCATCTGAGGACCTCTGTGTCCCCCAGTACTGGTCCCTCTCAGATCTCCTCTGTCCCCACCAGCCAGGGGTATCTGTCCCCTCCTGCTCAGGGGATCTCCTGTCCCTCCAGAGCCCAGGTCTTCCCGTCCCCAGTGTGGGGTGGCTTCCCGTCCCCTGCAGCCTTCAGGTTCTTTCCCCCACATCCCTGGTTCCCCTGCCAGGTCCCAGGTCCCATTTACTTCTCATTCAGCCTCTACCTCCCACACACAGGTCTCTTCCCCAACCTGGTTCTGCTGGACCCAGCTGTGACTGCCCAGAGCCTGCACTTGGCTCTGCCCTCCACCTGGACCTCCCAGCCTTCAACCCCAGTGACCTGGTGCCCGGCTGAAGGCCCCCCCCAGCCCCCAGACTCCTGGTTCCCAGCCCTGTGGCAATTCCTGGCTCACCACGTGGAAGATCTGGGCCCTCTGGAGGGGCTCCCTCTCATCCCCCTGTCCCCACTGGGTGCCCCCAGCATCCGTCTGGCTCCACTGGTACCACAGACCGGACTTATCTTCCAGGCATGGGAGGACCAGTTCCTGCCACCTGCTGTGGCCTCTGTCCTGGAGGTCCTGGGTTGCCCCGTGGTGCCGCCGGGCACGTGGCACCGCTGCCTGTCCCACTATGTCCTGCCTCCATCCCCCCTGAATGCCTTGCGGGCCCTGGGCAGGCTGGAGACCGGAGCTGTGGGCTCCCGCCTGGCCACGCTGCCTGCTGCAGACGTGGACACCCTCCGGCTCTACCTGGCAGACATCCCACCCCTGACGGAGCAGGACAGGGCCACACTGGCTGCTCTGCCCCTCTTCAGCCCACTGCCCTGCTTAGCCACCCCGCAGCCCACGGAGCTGGTACCAGCTGGTTACACCCCGGCGCTGGAGCCACAGCTGGAGCTGCCCAGAGACGTGCTGCTGCCGAAGGCCGTGCTGCAGTGCCGGGATGCAGCTGACCGGCGGCTCCTGGAGAGGCTCCAGAGGTCCCTCATCAGTGCAGCCCACGTGGCGCTGGAGGCCACCAGAGCCGTGGCCGGCGGTGCCTATGCAGGGCGGCCAGCAGAGACACAGGCTCTGATGCTCTGGGTGCTGCAGCATGGAGATGTCCTCTTCGCACAGAGCCCCCAGCTCCAGCAGACCTGCAGCACCCTGGCCTTCCTGGAGACCCCCAAGGGCCCCAGGTGCCCACGGGACCTCTATGACCCCTGCGAGAGCACCTTGCAGGCACTGCTGGGCCCTGAGCACTTTCCTCCTGCCGCCTTCTGCAGTCTACCTGTCCTCCGCGCCTTGAGAACCCTGGGCTTGCGGCACAGTGAGGGCTGCCTGTTGCCTTCACATATCCTAGAGGCTGCAGCAAGTGTGAGCCGGGGTGACGCAGTGGCTCTGGACAGGGCTCAGGCGTTGATCAAGATCTGCAACTGCCCCAAGGCACTGGCTGGCTTCAGCGCTGCGGAGCTTAGGCAGCTCCAGGCCCTTCCATGGGTGCCTCGTTCCAAGTGCACTGGAAAGCCCGGGCAGCCCTTCCTGCCCCCCAAGGAGCTGCGGTCCGCCCAGTACCAGCCGCTGGTGGGGCTTGCCATGCCCCTGACTGATGCCTTTGTGCCAGAGGCAGAGAAGAAACTGGGGTTGAGCCAGACCCCGCCACCAGAGAAAGTGTGGGAGCAGCTGAGAGAGCTGGCAGGGTGCAGGGACACGGGCGAGGTAGGTCCCGCTCTCCGGGCTGTCTACTGGCACATGCAGGAGAACCTGAAGACCTTTGAGGCTGCCCCGGCTGATGCTGTGGTGTGGACTGGGACTGGGTTTGTCCTGCCGTGCGATGCTGTGCTGGACTATCCTGAGGAGCTGGAGCTGGGGATGTTGGTGCCGCGGGTGGCCCCTGACTTTCTGCCCTACAGCTGCCTCTTCAGGGCCTGGGGAGTGGAGGCAAGGGTGAGCGAGAAGAGGGCGGTTGCAGCCCTGTGCTGCCTGGGGCAGGCCATCGATGCACGGAGCTCCAGAGCTGGCACTGCAGCAGAGCTAAAGGTGGCTGTAGCTGTCCTGGAGTGGCTTAAGAGCCGCGGGCACCAGGGCGAGGGCATGGTGCCCATTCCTGTGAGGGTCCCGGAGGGCTCGGGATTTGCCCTACGCCCAGCTGCCTCTACCGTGTACCTGGACATGGAGCTGGAGGCAGAGGAAGATGTGCAGGAGGTGGTGCATGAGGCAGTGCCATCCAGCACAGCCATATTCCTTGGCACGGAGCTGCTCAGTACGCGGGTGCTGGGGCCGGAGCCCTTCACAGCCTGTGGCCCCTCGGAGCCCATCACCTTACGGCTTCGCAACATCCTCCGGGAGTACGGCGAGGAGGGCGACATCTTCACAGAGCTGGTTCAGAACGCAGAGGATGCTGGAGCTACGGTGTGCCGCTTCCTCCTGGACCTCCGACACCACAGAAAGGCCACCTCTGGGCTGCTAGACCCTGGCATGGCTGCCTGCCACGGCCCGGCCCTCTGGGCCTTCAACAATGCCTTGTTCACGGAGGACGACTTCCAAAACATCACACGGGTTGGGGCTGCCACAAAGGAGAGCCAGGCAGGCCGGATTGGGCGCTTTGGGCTGGGCTTCAGCTCCGTCTACCGGGTCACAGACGTGCCAGCGGTGCTGAGTGGGGAGACGCTGCTCATCTTCGATCCCAACGGCACCCATCTGAGCAAGCACGTGGCCAGGGCCGGCAGCCCCGGCATACGCCTGGACTTCTCCAGACGACCACGCATCCTCCGTGCTTTTGCTGAGCAGTTCTGGCCTTACCATGGTATCTTTGGGTGCCGCCTGCCTGAGCCAGGGCCCTTTCCAGGGAGCCTTTTCCGCCTGCCTTTCCGCACTGCAGAGGAAGCCATGACATCCCAGGTTTGTTCAGAGGCCTTCGGCACAGAGCACATCAAGTCCCTTGGCACCAACTTCCTTGGCTCTAACCGGCTCCTGCTGCTCTTCCTGCGGAGGGTGAGGGAGATGTCCCTGGAGATGCTGCCAGACACGGCCACCTCTGCAGACGACACCGTGCCTCTGGCCACCCTGCGGCGAAAGGAGATCCGAGACTTGGGGGTGCCCGGGGACCTCCCAAGCTGGGCAGCCATCGAGCAGCTCACGGCCTGTGAGGAGACATCCAAGACCAAATGGCACTACCTAGTTTTGGTGTGCCGGGATGATGGGGAGTTGCTGGAACTGTTTCAGCGGAACACAAAGGCAGGGCTCCATCCTCAGCCTCCCATGGCGGGTGTGGCCCTTCCCCTTGCCCAGAACGCAGGCGGCAAGTGGATGCCACATGTGGATGCCAAGGAGGGGCAAGTCTTCTGCCACCTTCCCATGCCAGTTGCCTCGGGGCTGCCAGTCCACGTGCATGGGGCCTTCAGCATCCTCTCAAACCGCAAGGGGCTGTGGGACACAGCGGAGCGGGGTGAGTGGAACCGGGTGCTGCTGCGCAGCGCCGTGCCAGCTGCCTGGCTCCGGGCACTGGAGCACCTCCGCACCATGCACGAGGCGGGGGAATTGGAGAGTTATGAATATCATCTCTTCTGGCCGGACACCAACACTGCCCACTACCCCTTTACGGAGGCGGTGACTGGTTTCTACCAGGCTGTGGCAGCCAGGAATGGCCCCAGGCTCTTTTCTGATGGCTGCTCGTGGTGCTCGCTGCAGGACGCCCGCTTTCTGCACCAGGCTGTGATCAGACACCCCACGCTGGGTGCCGTGGCGAAGCGTGTCTTTGCCACCACCTTACGCCGTCCCTTGTTGCCTGTGGCCTTGCCAGAGCAAGTGCGGAGGGGCCTTGGGAAGGCAGTGGATGCCGGCACCTATGACTGGCCCCGCTTTTACTGCGAGCTTGTGCTTCCCAACCTGAAAGACCTCTCTGTTGTTGACCGGGATGCCCTGCTGCTCCATGCGCTGGGTATGTCCCATGATGATGTGGATAAAATGCTGCAGAGAGTACCCTGCATTCCTGCCACCCCTCATGGCCACCTGAAGCTCATCAGTTCCCTGGTCCATCCCAGGGGCCGCGTTGCCTCTCTCTATGACCCTAAGGATGGGCGCTTCCCCACTGGGGATGCCTTCCTTTCCGCAGAAAGACTAAGCCAACTGGAGAGGCTGGGCATGATGAAGGACACAATCACCTTGCCGGAGCTGATGGAGAGGGCAAAGACGGTGCAGCTTCTCTGGACCGAGGACCGTGCCCAGGGCTGCCGGAGAGCTGCCTGCATCCTTGAGCTGCTTCGGGATGCAGTGGAGGAGATGGTGAACAACACCATGCAGGCAGCTTTCCAGACTGTCCCCTTCCTCCCTGGAACGCTGCCCACTGGTGAACATGTGCTGTTGCCGGCTGCCCAGCTCTACCATCACCTCGATGCCCCACTAGTGGGACTCATCCACCCTGTCTTGGATCCTGACGTGCTGGGGAAAAAGTTCAGCCTCCCCAAGGACGTTGCATCCTTCCTGGGGCTGGACAGGCAGCCGGCAGCAGCTACAGTCCTCCAGCAGCTGCGGGCACTGAGCAGCAGCTCCAACGCTCTCCCTTTGAAGAACCTGCAGCACAGCACCAACCGCTGCTACGCTTACCTGAACACGCTGCTCCAGAGCGATCACTCCATCTGGGATGAGGTGGCTTCCGTGGTCTCCCAGGCGGAGCCCTTCATCTTGGTGGGCTCCTGCTTTGTGCCAGTAAAGGCTGTAGCTCAGAAGCTGCCATTTGAGGCCAGCCCGTATCTTCACCGGCTCCCAGAGCAGTACCAGTACTACAGCCAACTGTGGGAGTGCGTGGGGCTGCGCCACGCTTTCGCCTGGGATGATTATGCCCAAGTGCTCTGCAGCCTGGCAAAGGCACATGCCGGAGAGCCGCTGCCTGCCCCGGAGCTGGCTCTGGCCTTGCAGGTGTTGTCATGTGGCTTGATGGCAGATGGCAGAGAGGCAGATGCCTACCAGACCCAGCAACTCTTTCTACCTGACCAGGAGGGCATTTTGCGTCCACGGGACAAGCTCCACTTCAATGATACGCCATGGCTGCCGTTGAACAAGGATGTCCTGCTGTGCCACGAACGGGTGTCCCGCTCCACAGCCCTGCACTGTGGGGTGCCCACCACTCGCCACTGGGCCGTGGAGAGGAGCCGACTGTCCACTGCCAATCTTAGCCGCTGGGCAAAGCCATTTGGTGCCCATGAAAACTTGCCTACGCGTCTGAAGAACATTTTGGCAGAGTACTCCACAAGTGCTCGTGACGTGGTGACAGAGCTGCTCCAGAATGCAGACGATGCTGGTGCGCGGCTTGTGCACTTCGTGTGGGACCGCCGGCAGCACCCGGCCCATACCACCTTCAGCGAGAAGTGGAATGACCTGCAGGGCCCTGCCCTCTGCATCTACAGCGACAGCCCCTTCCAGCAGCAGGACATTGAAGGCATTCAGTGTCTGGGGGTGGGTGGCAAGCAAGGCCGGCAGGATGTCACGGGCAGATACGGCCTTGGCTTCAACACTGTCTTCCACTTTACCGACTGCCCAGCCTTCCTTACTGGAGACAGTGCCCTGTGTGTCTTTGATCCCCATCAGTGCTACGTGCCCACAGCCACAACTGATAGTCCTGGTGGGATGTTTGCTGTCAACCCTGAATTCAAGAGGACCTTTCCAGACATTTATAACACCTTCCTACCCTCCCTCTTCAACCTGAACCAGGGTGTCCTTTTCCGGCTGCCCCTCCGCACTGCAGCTGGGGCTGCCAGCTCCAGGGTGTCCTCCATGGCTGTGAGGGACCAAGACATCAGGGACATGGAGACTGTACTGGCTGAGACAGGTGAGGAACTGGTGCTCTTCCTCCGGCACCTCCGCACTGTGGTCTTCTCTGAGATCCCACCAGACGGGAAGCAGATGTTGGAGAAGCTGCAGGTGGCCACAGAGCTGACAGATGGTGATGCAAAGCTGAGGGAGGATTTTCAAGCAGGACTGAGCCAAGCCATGGGTGAGAACAGCCCCACCTCTGTCTCCTATGTCATGAGAGTCAAAAACAGCAAGGCCGGGGCCGATACTGTGTGGAGGGTGATCTCCCAAATTGGGGTTCAGGAGGGGGCTGAGGAGTCCCCGGTGTGTGGGTGGCTGCCCTACGGGGCTGTGGCTGGCTGCTTGAAGCCACTGGGCTCAGCCAGGCTCAGGGGCAGAGCTTTCTGCACCCTCCCGTTGCCGGTGACCACAGGGCTGCCTGTACACATCAATGCCAACTTCTCTGTGGGTGCGTCGAGACGCAATCTCTGCCAGGACAAAGGCAGCACAGAGGCAGCCTGGAATTCCTTCCTGATCCGGCACTTGGTGGCTCCGCTGTACTGTGCCTTTCTCACCAGCCAGTGGAAAGACCTGGGGCCTGAAGGGCTCCAGTTCAAACGCCTGAGGGACTGCCACGAGCACCTGGCCTTTCACTACCTCCGGTTCTTCCCCATTGTGGCGCAGGGTGCTGTGACATCCACCTTTCAGGACATGGTGAGGGATGTCTATAGGCACCTCAGTCACACACGCCTGCCCCTGGTGCCTGTGTACCACGTGAAGCCTCCTGACAGCATGGTAACAGTGACCTGGGCATCTCCAGGTGGAGAGGATGTGCTAAAAGAGCCATACTTCCTCGAGGTAAAGCCCAAGTCAGATCTGCAGGAGGTGCTGCAGCACCTGAACATGAACCTGGTGCCACCATTCATCATTCTGCAGGAGATCTATAAGGAGTTTGTTGCAGCCCAGGTGAAGACTATGGTCCTTCAGCCAGCCTCCCTCCGGTGCTTCCTCAAGGCCCTGGCAGTCCCCGTTCCCTCTGTGCTGGCTGAGACACCCCTGGGGACCCCAAGGAACTGCTGTGTCCTGTTGGAAAAATGCCTGGAGCCTGGAGATGTGGCCAAAGAAGAACTGGAAGGCCTGCCCTTGCTGGCCACAGAAGATGGCCAACTGAATGCCCTCAGCATCCACCACCCAGTCTTCCACAACACCTTTGCCCACCTCTTCCCCCGCCACTGCCACCGCTTTGCCCACAAGTTCATTTCTCGTTTAATCCCGCCTGATTTTGTGAAGGAGCTCAGCCTCCTGGAGGCCAAACCATTAATCCAGGAGGCACTGGGTCAGCTGAACTGGACCTCAGGAGGGGAAGAGTGGCTCAAAGGGCTGTGGGAGTTCTTCAGCGTCAACATAGTTAAGGAGAACAAAGAGGCGAACATGGAGTTATTCATGAATCATTTCCAGGATATGGTGGTGCTGCCCGTTAAGGACAGTAAGACAGGCTTGAAGGACCTACAGCCACTGTCGTTCCTCCCTAAAGTTCTTTATAATTGTGATACAGAGGTGGCCAAGGTGCTGTACAAACTGGGCATCCCGATGCTCCAGGATTCCCTGCTGCCTTTTAGCTTTGTCTTCTCCTGCCTGAAGAGAAGGACACTGCAGGTCACAGAGCCCAGAGCTGTGCTGGCCCAGCTGGTGGAAGCCAGAGATCTTCTCCACTGGAAGGATTTAGAAAAGCAGGACGTGGATTACCTGCTGCGCTTTGTGTGGAAGAAACTGGATTCGGTAGCAAAGGATCAGCTCCAGCTGCTGCCTCTCTTCCAGAAGTATGGTGGGACCTACGTGGCTGTGGCTCCCTACAGCAAAGTGCTGGTGCTCAGCAGACACTGCCCAGAACTGCCCCAGGGGGCAGAAGCCCTGTGCAGCCTGGAGAAGGGCATGGTGCTGCTCACAGCAGACAAGATCCACCAAGACATGGCCCAGGATTTCGGGTGGGAGCTCACAGACGGCCAGAAGCTCTTCAAGACTGTGCTGCTGCCCCAGCTGTCCCAGCTCACCACGGAGATGCATATGGAAGCTCTGCGCTTGTTCTTTGCCCTGCAGACCATCCATGACGAAAAGTTCACAGAAGACGCCGTGTCCGCTTTTAAGACTGTGGCCTTCATCCCCGATAAGAGCGGTGTGCTGCGCCCGGCCGCCTACTTCTACAGCAACACTCCCTCCTTCTGCACTCTGCAGCTCCAGCACCGCTTTGTGCCTCAGTCTTTCTTTAAGGAGCTCCCTTACAAGCAGACAGTTGTTATGGAGTTCCTCCTGAAGGTGGGGGTGTGCACCAGCCTCTCTGTGAAGGATTTTATGGCACTGGCCCTGCAGATAGAGCAGGAAGCCACTCGGGCTTCGTGCCTCACTGCAGATCTGCTGAAGAGGCAGGAGGAGATGCTGTCCACACTGCTGGGTGGCACAATTACCTTGTCAGAGAAATTCCTGAAGCAGATTGCCTCAATCCGCTTCCTGCCTCCACTGGACATCCCCCCAGACTTGATAAAACTCCACCCCCCTTTTGCGCCCTGCTCTAAGTCTGTGGCCCTGAGGGGCAGCGTTTGCCACTGCCAAGATGCGGCTGAGCTCCTGTGGACAACAGCCACCATCCTGCCAAAGTCCCTGCAACTCTCGAAGAATCTTCTGGAGGCTGCAGGAGTCCTTGTAGAGATACCCACTGCCCTGGTGGTGGCCAACCTAGAGAAGGTGTGCAGGGCAGCCTGCCAGACGCAGCAGAAGGTGAACACACGGGCCAAAGTGCTCCAGAAGATGTACAACTTCTTGCAGACCCATCTGGAGGAGGTGGACGTGGGGCATCTGGCAGAGCTGCCTATGGTGCTGGCCAAGTCAGGGAAAATGACCGTGCCACGGCAAGTGGTGCTGTCACTGCAGGACGAGGCTGCCTTCTGCCCCTATCTCCTCAAGCCCGACCCCCACATAACTGCCTATGCAGACCTCCTGCAGCACCTGGGAGTGGTCCTGCTCCCCACACTGACTCACTACAGCGATGTCCTGACCCAGATCCACCAGGAGAGCTGTGTCAGTGGGACCCTCAGTACTGCCCAGAAGAAGACAGCCCTGCTGGCCACACAGCACTTCTTCCAGCTGCTGCAGGATGCACGGGAGCCCCCTGATTTCTCCACTGTGGACAAGCTGTACTTGCTGAGCACTGCTGACCGCCTAGAGCCATCCCACAAGCTGTACTTCAATGACTGCGTGTCTTCAAGCACCTCTAAGGCCTTGGAGAAGATGTTTGTGTTTATGGCTGAGCTGCCAGAGTCCAGGTTCAATACCCGGTGGCTGCTGCAAAAGCTGCCACAGCGCCTGCGGCCGCAGGCACTCTCAGAGGTGACGGAGCAACAGCTGGAGGAGGACAGCCTGCAACTCTGCCGCCACGGTTCCTCCTGCCCTGGGCAGAAGCATCTGCAGACCCTTCTGGTGTCACCGTGGTTTAGGATGGGGCTGGAGGCCCTGCTGCGGTGGCAGAGCCACAGGTCTATGGTGAAAATGGAGGGGGATGGTGGCTTTACAGAGGAGCAGCTGAAAGTGCGGTGCTGCGAGGACATCTGCACTGTGCTGGTCCACCGAGGTGTGAAGGTAGAGGGCAGCTCCCGGCCACGGGTGGTCCACGTGTGCCCGGCTGGTGGCACCCAGCGGCTCCTCTACATCCGACACACAGATATGGTGCTGAACCGGCACCGCCTGAGGGTCCTGGAGATGGTAGCACAGGAGATCAATGTCATCCTGGGTAAACAGCTGAAGGCACCCACCTTGTCAGTGCTTCGTGAAATGCTGGTCTGCCAGGAGCCAGAGGAAGTGGCCTTTGTTCTGGAGGAGAGAGACGTGCCTTGGGCAGGTCTTGCACTGGAGCAGGAGCTGGAGAAGCTGCTGCAGGAGAAAGCTGCGGCGAGGGGCAAGCCATGGAAGGGCCGGCACAGCCTGATGCCGGAGCAGTACGGCAGCCAGACAACCCTGGGGCAGCTGTGTGCCGTCAAGGGGCCAAAGCGGCAGCTCTACCCCCAGCACAACACTGCAAGCGCCGCCCAGCGCCGCTGCTGGGCAGAGGAAAGCCATGACTCCCAGTTGTGCAACAAGGAGGCCACGACCCTGACTCCATCCATCCCAGAGGCACAGCGGTGGCTGCGGCAGGCAGAGAGTGACCTGCAGGCAGCCCACAATGACATCAGGTGCTGCTGTCCCAACTGGGTCCTCTTCAAGGTGCACCAGGCCCTGGAGAAGGCACTGGTGGCTGCCGCGCTTTGGCACGATGAGGCCCTTGAGGCTCCGGTGGAGCTGGTGGGGCTGGCCCAATGGCTGGAGGCAGCGGAGCCAAAGCTGAGGGGCCTGGCAGAGGAGGTGCAGGCGCTGTGTGGCTGCGGTGTGGATGGCAAGGCCACGCAGTACCCGAGTTACCACCCCTTCCCCATCACGCCCAGTGAGGCCTTCGGCAGCGTGGATGAGGAGCAGGTGGTGAAGCGGGTGCAGGGAGTGCTGAGGAGGCTGCAGGACAACCTGGACACAGCGTGAGGATGGCCCCACAGAAGAGGCACCGGCAGCTGAGACGCGGGACCACCATGGACCCACCCCAGACCTGTCATGGACTCACTGCGGACTTGCCATAGACCTGCCACAGGTGATTTCAAACTGTCCAGGCCCTGCAGCGGGAGGAAATAAAGTATAATACTAAATGTTGCAGTGCTGATGGACCTTTCACTAGCAGTGCGGTCAGGGGATGCGAAGAGGCCATGGTGACTGGGAGAGTCTGAAGTCACCTGGGAG
>VZRU01004528.1:1115-21089 GCA_013398155.1 Pedionomus torquatus | reverse complement strand
CCCCAAGCCTGTAGCACTGCAGGGGGTTGTTGTGACTGAAATGCAGGACACAGCACTTGGCCTTATGGAACCTCGTACAGTTGGTCTTGGCCCATCAACCCAACCTGTCCAGGTGCCTCTGTAGAGCCTTCCTACCCTCAAGCAGATCAACACTCCCACGTAACACAGGAGCTCAATGCTGAACTAATGCTCTAGGAATCTGCCATGTAAGAAGAGAAGGAAGTTCATAACAACAAAGCTTTTTGTAGGCTGGTGCTTTTAAAGAGCACAGAGGGAAGGATGCTGTGAGGCATCGAGCTATGCCTGCTCAGCAGACACGTGACCTGAAAGGCACCACCACCAGCACAGCCAGATGCGCTGCCAGCCACTGGACCTTCCTCTTATCAAAACCTTTTCCTGGTAATTCTATCACTAAATCTCGAGCTGCTTGTTTTCCCTCCTCTTCCCACCTCTGGGCACTACACTTTTTCTCTGCGTGAGATCCTCACTGGTGAGACACCGGTGGGGTGGGAAAAGGAGATGTACCTTCCTGGCTCTGAGCCAGCTGTTTCTGCAGCTCTTGATTGTGGGCACTGAAACGGTCCCTCTCAGCCTGCCTCTCGCTCAGCTCCAGCTCCAAGTCCTGTATCCTCTTCCTCGCATCATTCTGGAAGAGGTAAGAAGAGAACAAACCACCTCACAGAGAGCCACTGCTGGCAGGAGACCAAGGGGGACAGACACTAAGGCAGAAGCAGCCCAAGACAGGAGGGACAGTTGGACAGTAATGGGAGATGGGATCACGACTCTTGCTCCCACAGCTGCAAGCCAACCTGGCCTACAAGAGCTTACACCCCTTGTGGCTTCGGCACTCTGCTCGGCAGCTCAGCCTCTCAGAGGCACGGGATTCTGGCTGCGCTGGGCACACGGTACCTGATCTTGCTGAGTCTGCTTCAGGTGCTGGCGCAGGTCTTGTAGGGCTGCTGTCACCCTGTCCACCGTGAGCTCTGCAGGGAGGTCCTCGGCCTGAGAAACAGTCGGGTCCCAGACATTACCCTGTTCTGAAGAGAAAAGCCATTCTGTTTCAAGCTTTAACTGTAGTTAAAGTGTACTTTTAGTGTGCTAAAAGGTTTGTCAAGTATTGGAATAGGCTGCCCAGGAAGTGGTGGAATCATCATCCCTGCAGGTATTTCAAAGACGGGTAGATGTAGTGCCTAGAGACAGGGTTTAGGGATGGTTGGGGCAGTGTTAAGTTGATGGGTGGACGAGATGATCTGAAAGGTCCCTTCCAACTCAGGCAATTTTATGATTCTATGAAAGGTCTCCAACAAACAAGGCCTCTTTATACCCAGGCAGTGCCTCTGACATGACTCCAGAGTACATGGGACAGCAAGATGTGTGCCACAGGCTAACGTTACTTCAATGACCACTAAAGTCAGCATTGCTCCAAGGAAGAATGCATGTGTCCTATTGCCCTGCCATAACTCAGGCCCCATTTCATTTCTCCTCGTGCAGACATGGACTTGTCTCTCTACAGGGAGGTCAGGCTTTCACGACCTCCCAAGGCTTGAGTCAGCCTCAACTGAAAGGATGAATCTATCACATCAGGATGACGAAGAACCACCTCTCCCTCCATCTGCTCTCCGGCACGTGTTCCACAGCCTCGTTCACCCAGCACCCCACACCTGCCTGAGCCCCAGGTGATAAAGTCTCTGCTGTCACAGATCAGGCCGTGGACAACCAAGCGCAGTTTGCCGAGCTGGGACTGGGCATCCAAGTGGGCACTGCTGGCCTGCTGACACTCCGTGGCCAAGGCCTTCGCTCTGTTCTCTGCGCTACAAAGCCTCAGACGCAGCTCAGACATCTCGACCTCCAGCGTGCGCAAGGAGTCCCTCAGGCACCACTGGCCTGCTCGGGACTCCTCCAGATCCTGCAGCAGCTGCTCCTCTCGCGTTGCCAGGCTGGCTTCTTTCTCCAGCACCACCTCCTGCAGCGACTGGATCTAGAAGAGACACACAAAGCCTCAGGGACAGGGCCACCACTGAGGCAGCAGATCAGGAAGCAGAGGAGGGAATGGGGGAGAGGTTACTTCAAACAAAAAAACCACTCTGGAAACAAAGGGCACAAAGCCAAGGACTCAAACTGAGCAAAATAAGGTAGAAATGGGTATCTGGAGGCTCAAGGGCAAAAAGAACATTTCCCCACGCCCAAAGGAAAGGTTGAACTGTCAGGTTTCCTGCTTTCCAACCTCTGAAGTGAAGCTGTGTATGTGTGTGAGAGGGCAAGAGGTATTTCTCATCTGCGCTCTGAATGGAGCTGCTGGGCCTGGTGAAGAGCAGAAAGAAGCTGAGACACCTCGTTGTGCTGGGCAAGGTTGTTTTCTTCCAGGATCCTGAGGCTCAGTTTCTTCTCTTCCAGAGACAGAGTCAACCTGAAAGAGAGCATGCAACTCACTGCTCCACGGTACAACATTCCATCAGCTCTTAGGACTTTCACTGCCAAGGGCAGAACAGCTTTGTCTGCAGACATTTGTCTGAACCACTGGGCTGTTGTTTTGGTCCTCAGCCAGGCTGGCCCACCACAGCCCCAAGCATGTGCCCACTGCGCTTGTTTCCACAAAGAAAGGTGAGTCACGTGCTAAATACCCTCCCAGGTATCTCTCACAGGTGAAGCAAGACCGCACTGTCTTGTATTTCTCCTCTTCAACAAAGATGTGTGTTGAAGATTGGCAGGACCCTGCCAGCTGAAGTAGCCCCACCGCCTACCCTTCCTCTCCTCTCTTGTATTCCTTGAACTGTCACTAACACCCATAACTGTTGGGGCTGGTGCCTCTCCAGGCACCTGTTGGGATTTTTGGAGGAACGAGGAAACAGATGGCAACAAGAGACATTCCTGTTTCTTGGGTGCCTCAGAGGGGAACCTGGCTTAGTTCAAAATTATGGTTTTAAGGCAGCTTCTGCCAAACAAAGTTATCAGCGTGGAAGACCGGTACGGATCCCAAATGTTTAAAGTGTACTGGACCCAAAGCAGAGCTGACGGATCTATCTAAGCTTATTCTACTGCAGCTCAACCTGCCTCCTTTGGTGTGTTCCTGAAAGTTTCACAGTACAGCATTAAGGTGCTGACCCAACAACAGAACATCTCTTAAGGAAAGGACTGCTCTCCAAGAGCCACTGTCTTCGGAAAAACTGTAATTGAAGGATTAAGAGAAAAGAAAATGACACGCAACATCAAGCGAATGAAACATAACTGCACAAGGGTTCAGAACTCTGCTTTTCAGTACATGGTGCCAAAGCCACTCGTACTCTACAGAGTAGAGATCTACAAGAGGGAACCCATTAAACAGGGCTGAGGGTCTCAGGCCTTACTGTACCTGGCGTTTTCACTCTCTAGGACCTTCAATGAAGCCTGAAACTCTGCACTGTGATGCTTCACTTCTTCCCACTGACTTCTTTCCTCCTCCACAGCCGTCAAACGCACTTGCAGCTCCTTGTTCTGACGTTCCACCTCCTCCCATTGACTCCTCTTCTCCTCCAACATCTTCTGGAGGTGCGCCACCTCCAGACCTTTCTGCCTTGACAGCTCCTGTGCCTCACTCAGATCTCGCTGAGCTTTGCGGCCAGTCTCTTGCTGGGACTCCTCGGAGGCTGCTAGCTGAGATGTCAGCTCTTCCACCTCAAGTAAAAGAGAACAAAGCAGTCAAAGACTACAGCTCACTCTCCACTGTACCATATACTGTGAGAAAGGGGAAAGAACAGCTTTACATTTAACCCTATGAGAATACCACACTCGCAAAGAATACAGCAGACTTAGATCTGTGTAAGTGATTCATCATGTTCACCTGAAAAAACACTTAACAACAAGGCTAACAATAACAGGCCAGCAGAAATCCACTCTGATGACTCCCAGCAAACAAGCAAAAGGACTCGCCCATCTGTCCAGGGCAGCAGGTGAGATTCAGCTCACCAGTCATCCCCTTCAGCCCAGCTGGGATGCAGAGGGCAGTAGGATGGCAGTTAGAGGGGTGGTCCCCTCGGCCTGCTCTGCAACGGAAAGGCAAGCAGGGGAGAGAGCACCCGTTTGATGACTGCAGTAGATACGGCTCTTTCAGTCACCTGTTTCTGTAAAGCATCCCTCTGCTGAAGAAGGACATCCATTTCCTCTTTGATGCTTTTGATGTCTTCCTTGTGCCTCTTCTCCACTGCCTTGACCTCACTCTGAGTTTCCTGCAGCTTTTCTGTGATGTTCTGTAAACACAAACGGCGAGCATATTACTGGGACCTGCCAGCAGGTTCAGCCTTTTCCGTCTCAAAACGGCATTCCTTCAGTCACTGCTTTTCTGCTTTACTACTCAGCTCTGCTTCCACCGTAACCCTTCCTCCCTGTTCCTGATCTCTGGAGCTGACCAGGCTCTGTGCTTTCCATGCCTGCAGCAGCCCCTGCCTCCTCAGTCCCAGGACCTGTGTTTTACTGCCTTGTTACCTTGTTCACACCGTTACCCGGCTCTCCCAGCCTTTCACCTCACAGCCAGCCATCATCTACCTGTTCTTCCAGCCTCCCCTACTTGTCAGACTTACCTGCCGGTTCTCTTGCTGCTCTTTCAGCTCCTGCCTGAGCTGCTCTACCTGCTGGTAGGTGTCTCTTAGCTCTCCCTGAGTTTGCAGCAGTGTCTCTAACAAAGCATTCTTCTCACGCTCCTTTTCTAGCAGGACCTGCACAGAAATATGGAGAAGACGGGTTTAAACTTCCCATAAAGAATTTGTGTGGCAAGGCTCAAAGATGGACGGGCCTGCACGTTCTCAGAGCACTACGCCGCTGCTCTCCTTGGTCACCACTTGGAGACACAGCTCCCGAAGTGATCCTGGCAGTACAAACGTGGCCCAGTCACAGTCCAGCTGTGACTGAATTCCCAACAAACTCAGTCTTCTCAGGCTCACTATCAGTGAGTATCAAAGCAGAGCCACTAAGAGAACTGTGAAGATACTCTTGAGGCAAGTCTTAAAAAAAAACAGAACACAACATCAGCACAAGAATCTCAACTGAAAGGTGACATTTCTCCCTGGCTTCCTATGAGAGGTTTCATCCCTAGTCCCAGAGATAGCCCTGCTCAGCCTTCACCTCACCAAATTCAATGGAGCACACACGCAGGGCGTGCTCCACAGCCCGATATCCAGCCATCTCCCACAGCTCTAGCCTTGCAGAAAACCACACGGATTCTTCTTGGTCTTTACCTCTTGCTTAGCATTTTCGGTTCTGGTTCGTTCCTCTTCTTGTTCAACTTGCATGGTGGCAACTTCCTGCCTAATATCAAGCAGCTTCTTCTCGTGCTCACCTTCTGTCTCTGCCTTCTCTTTCTCCCACTGCTCCAGCATCACCTGCAGCTCTGAGTGGTGTCCTTCCCGCTCACTTGCCTGATGAATAGAGGAAAAGACTTCAGGATGAAGCCTGCAGCCCAGAAGGCCCCATGCATCCTGGGCTGCATCCCCAGCAGTGCAGCCAGCAGGGACCACACTCTGCCCCACTCTGGGGAAACCTCCTCCCCCAAAGTCCTTTGTCAAGCTCTGGAGCCCTAAACAGCAGAAGGGCCTGTTGGAGCAGGGTCAGAGGAGGCCACAGAGATATTGGGAGGGCTGGAGCCACTCTGCTGCGAGGACAGGCTGAGAGAGCTTGGGGGGTTCAGCCTGGAGAAGCAGAGGCTCCACGGAGAACTTAGAGCCCCTGCTAGTCCCTAAAGGGACCCAAAAAAAGCTGGGGAGGGACTCTTGATGAGGGAGGGGAGCCATAGGACGAGGGGGAAGGGTTTGACACTGAAAAAAAAGAGATCAAGATGAGATGTGGGGAAGAACTCTGCTCTGAGGGTGGTGAGAGCCTGGCCCAGGTTGCCCAGAACAGCTGAGGCTGCCCCATCCCTGGAGGGGTTCAAGGCCCAGCTGGCTGGACAGGGCTTGGAGCAACCTGTTGCAACTGGATGGTTTTTAAGGTCCCTTCTGACCCAAACCACTCCATGATTCTATGAAGTCTCAGTAAGCTCCTCAAACCAACGTGATATTTCATTCCTCCCACAACCCCCCACCTGAACAGGGAACAGCAGTGGCTTTGTGTCCCCCACAAAGCATGTCCTACCAAGGAGGATGGAAGAGAAGTCGCTTTCCCCTCTCTGATGGCTCCCAGCACCTCTCTCCTCAGTATTTCTCTCTGGCCTCAAAGCCTCTTTTCTCACAGCTCAGCTCCCTTTTCAGCAATGAAAAGGTGCAGAGAGTCGACGAGGTCAGAAAGAGAACACCTCACTGGCCCCATTACAAGACAGGCGCTGCCCTGAGGTACCAGGGACAAGGGGTCTGTTCCATCTGCTTCAACACCTGTCAGCCACCAAAGGACAGACTGAAAGGAACAAAGTTCCCATGAGGGCAGCTGGCAGCGTGTTTGGAGTCTCCTCCGTGACAGGAGGGAGTCTGGTCAGAGCCTTGGGTGGAGACCACCCAACCTTCTGCTGAACTTGTCTTATGCCCACACGTACCCTGGGGCTACATTTACTGTCCCAGCAGAGTCCTGAGGCTCTTCACAGGCCTTTGAGTAGGAGCCGTGAGCCCCGCTGCCCAGCCTGGCCCCGTGTGGCCTGTGACAGACGATGGCTCCCATTGCACATGCTCAGGCTGTTCTAGAGCCAGCCCACAAGGCTGGCTTGGAGTCAGAAGCATCTTGTTTCCTACCAGCTCTTGCAGAAGTTCGTTTATCTCCAGTTTGTGATGGGTCTCCTGAAGTCTGAGGGTGTCATTGTGCTGCTGTTCTTTCTGCAGGAGCTGCTGTGCCATGCTTTCCCGCTCCTGCTTCAGGAGAGATCTCTGTGCTTCCAGCTCCCATTGCAGGCACTTCACTTCCCCTGCAAACACAACAACCGGCCAGATTCAGAGTCAGCACCGACACTGACTTTAAACCCCTTGAATTTCAGTGGAAGGATCTGTGTCCAGCTCCCTTACCCCTCAGCAGCCCTGCAGACAGACAGCTGGTTTTGTTGTAGTAAAATTGATATAAACTATAAAAATGAAATGCAAGGTGTAATCAAAGCAACCAAGGGAACCAGTCTCTGCTGCTAAGAGTCTGCTATGTGGCCCCAACCCTATTTGATCATTTATAGATAAATGGGAACTAGACACAATTTATCTCAGATTAAATTAAGGAACAGACAACGGAGCTCTGTTGATAAGCCCGATATTCCTGTCAAGAGAGGTGAACTGTCGGCCTGGTCAGCAAACTGAAAAAAACACCTGGAACTGCCAAGGTTAGAGGAGAAGTAGGTACAAGAGAATTCTGGCAGGGGGAAACCACTGACGCACTGACCACGTCCCAGAATGATGCCACCTACTCAAAAGAGAACAATGCAAGCAGAAAACAGAATCTGTGACTCATTTACATAGGAAGCGAAGAAATCTCGACCAATCATTAAAGAGAATAACAATGAATACGTACTAATTGTTAGAACATGTAATAATCAGTGTATAGAAAGGGTCGTTTTTGAAGCTAAGGTGTGCTCCCTTGGGACGAGCACCCCATTTCTACATGTGAATGGAATGAACTTGGAAATACCTCTGCTCTGTGTGTTACTGGCTTGTGCACCGGGCAGAGAACCCATATTTGGGATAACAGTTTTATACCACCTTCCCTGGGCAGGGGCACCACCAGGAACAGCAGCGTCTCACCTTGGATCACCTGCTTGGCCTGTGTGACCGTGTGAAGTTGGATTTCAAGATGACTCCTGGAGATCTCCAGCTGAGATAAGTGCTGCTGAGCCTCAAACAGGCTGGATTCCAGGGTCTCCTTCGCTGACCTGAAAATGGTGAACAGCAGAGAAAGGAGCTGCTTGCTCCTGACACCACAGGGAGTTGTTCCACTCAAAGGTGGTTCAAGATCCCTACCCCTGCCTACGGAAAAGGTGTTGTGTGGAAACTCATACACAGAAAGCCCGTTTCTGCCATTTCAAACAGCAACATGGGTCCCTCCGAGGGAAGGGCCAGCTTCCCTTGTCACCTGGCAGAGCACGGAAAGCCCAGCCCAACGTGATGGCAATAACCACATCTGAAATTGCTGCTCTGATCCATGGCACACGAGGAGCTGCACTCACACCGTCTGTGCCAGCAAGAAAAAACAGGATGGACAATAGAGAACAAGCCCATGGTTCTGATGGCTCCAGTCTCTGGCCCTCCATATAAATATGCTCCACACATCAGCAATGGACAGGAAGCCCTGACGACTGGCAAGAATTCCAGAGAGGTTTCCCTGCTGCTGATGCCACCAGCACTAGGTCCTGCACCACACTTAACATGCCTCTGGCTTAGAAAAGCTGGAGGGGCTTCTGTTTCCGTGGGAGCCTCTGCAACAGCCTCCAATTCTGAAGGTCCTGTGTCAAACTACAGGATAAGGCAAGACCGATGTTCAAAGGCTCAGGAAAACAATCCAAGACCAGAGAGAAACTTCAGGCTTCAGGAAAGACCCCCATGACTTAATTATGACTCAACTCAGAGCCAAGTTTTTCTGTCCGTGGAAGTGGAAAGCACACAGGATGCAAGAAATCCTGGTGCAATGATGACCACCTTTATCATCACAGGCATCAAATAATGTCCTGCCCAGGGTCTCCTCCCTGCCCTTACCTGGCCTCTGCCAGCTGCTCAGAAAGGCCTTCTCTGTCCCGCTCTGTGGCTGCCAGTCGCACCTCCAGGGCAGCCTTCTCCCGCATCAGCAACTCCTTCTCTGCACACACCTCGGCCAGTGCCTGCTCTTGGCCAGAGGGCTCCTGGCACAACTGCTCCAGGCCACTGTGAGCCCACTCTTGCTGGTGGTGAACCTGAAAGCGGGACAAAAATGCAAGAAGAGTCCTTTCTCGGAAGCTCTGTGCAGAGCCAGCCAGGGACACTCCCGAACCAGCCCAGGGAGAAAGAGGTTCTGTGCTGTGGGTGTACAGCATCTGCGGTGCACCACACTGCTGTCACCCTGGGCTGCCAAAAGGCACTGGCACTGTCACATTGAAGCGATGTGGAAGGCCCTACTGGTGGCCAGGGATCAGACAGTTCCTTCATGACAAACCCAACTACGTGTTTCCATGCAAAAATTACTGCATTTTTCAGATCTGGCATCTTACAAACTAAGATTCTATCAGAATCTATTCCAGTGCCGGAAATATTCAAGAAAGGTTAAGCAAATGCAACTTTGCTCACTGAAGAAAGGGAAAATACACACGATTCCTCCTTCTAGGGAAAAAAAAAATTAAATAATCAGAGTGTCACCTTCTTCAGTGTGTAAAGCAGTTGGACGCAATGAGGTGACACCTGGCAGGGAAACAGCCCTTGCACTGAGCAGTGTCACTTCGTGGTAGATGAAAGTCTGGCCGATGTAGCCAGGGAGACACTAGGCTCTGAGCGTACGGTGGCTCAGGTCAACAATACCATTTCCTTGTCTTAAAAAAGAAGTTGTCTCATATATCCTGCAGGTATTCAAGCTCGAAGATTAACCATGATCTTTTAGCTTTTTTTTTCAGTATTAACACCTCTAACAAGCATGTGCCAGAGAAACCTAGGAGTATCTAACAGAGAACAGACCATCAGGAACAATTCTCTCACAGTTATCCCATGACAGCTCAGACTGTATAATATGGCTCTGACATTTAAATGATGACAAACTCCCTAACCTCCTCCAGTGACACAATTCTCCCAAGCTCTTTTTCCAGGGAACCAAAATCAATCAATCTAGATTGAAGAGTCTTGTGCAATCAGCTATTTCTTCTCTTCTTCCTCAAAGCCTAAAGAGGCTCTAACAATTCACAGAATATTAAAATCATAGAACCATTTAGGTTGGAAAAGACTTAGGATAGAGTCCAACTGTGAACCTAACACCACCGAGTCCACCACTAACCCATGTCCCCAGGTGCTACACCCGCACAACCTTCAATTACTTCCAGGGGTGGTGACTCTATGACTTCCCTGGGCAGCCTGGTCCAATGCCTGGCAACCCTTTTGGTGAAGAAAATTTTTCCTAATATCCATTTAAACCTCCCCTGGTACAACTTGAGGCTGTTTCCTCTCATCCTATCGCCTGTTCCTTGGGAGAAGAGACTGACACACCCCAGCTACACCCTCCTTTCAGGGAGGTGGAGACAGTGAGGTCTCCCCTCAGCCTCCTCTTCTCCAGGCTGAAACACCCCCAGCTCCCTCAGCTGCTCCTCACAAGACCTGTGCTCCAGAGCCCTCACCAGCTCTGTTGTCCTCCTCTGGACCTGCTCCAGCACCAAGTGTCCTTTTTGTGGCAGAATTGGACACGGCACTCAAGGTGGGGCCTCCCCAGGGCCCAGTACAGGGGGACAGTCACTGCCCCGGTCCTGCTGGGCCACACAGCTCCTGACACAGGCCAGGATGCTGGTAGCCTTCTTGGCCACCTGGGCACACTGCCGGCTCACGTTCAGCCACTTGGCCACCAATACCCCCAAGTCCTTTTCTGCCGGGCAGCTCTTCAGCCAAAGTTGCACGTATGTCTTAAACTACAGTTTGCAGATGTCATTCCCATTCTCAGCCACACACAACAGCAGACATCAACTCGTGGCTTTGTCCCACTCTCTAAAATCAAACAAATGGAGTTTTGAAAGCTGCAGACTTCACAACAAAAAGCATAACTAGAAACACGCAGCCCTGGCTTTCACATCACAGAAAGGATTCAGAGCCACAGTTTGTCTCTTTTGCCACATGTGAGAGTAGTAGCCCCACTCAGATTCATGGACAACACAATCCTTCTTCTGTATCTCATTAAAAGCCAGAAAGGATGCCGACCCAGACACAGCTTCACCAAGCCAAGCAGCCAAACACCCACATAGAAGCATCAGGTTTTTGGTCCCACCTGGTTGAGTTTCTCTTGGGTTTCTTCCTTCTCCTCTGCCAGGATCCTCAGCTCTACCTGCAGCTCCTCTTGTTGCTCCTCTGCTTCCTTCAGCAGCTGCTCCAGGTGGGCTTTCTCTGCACAGAGCTCTCCATTTGTTCTTTCACACAGGCTCAGCTTCTCCTGGGCAGAGACCTTTGCTCTCTCGGTCTCCTCCACTTTACCCAACAGAGCTTCATTCTCTTGCTCCAGCTGCCATCACAGAAGCACAGAGGAAACAAAATACAGCAGGATTTACCATGCAGAAGGTTTAACTGGGGCAGAAAAAGGAACACTTCCATACTCAGTCAGTCACACTGTCGGGAGGCAAGAAGCCTGGGAAGTGGAAGCAGAAGCAGCTGAAGACAAGCCCCTGCCAAGATCTTCGGCAACTCTGCTCACCTGCAGCACACGTTTGTTCAGTTGCACTTTATCCAGTGCTAGAGCTTCATTGATACCACTCATGTTCGCTGCTGCAGCACGGAGATCAGCTACTTCAGCTCTCAGCTTGTTCTGAGCCCCCGTCAGCTCTGCCACAGACTGCTCCGCCTGAAGAGACAGAAGAACAATCTGACAACAAAGGCAGGAAAATCCTTGCCTTCCAGCAGCAACTCCTCACCCCCTGTGTCACTCTGACACACTCCCAGTTCAGCGCTCCCCGTCAGCACCTGGAGACTGACTGCCCCAGAGACCTGCCTGCTCTCATCCCTACTTTCCAAGAAGGAGAACAGCACGTTCCCCATCATTGCTTGCCAGAAACAGCGTCTGTGGTGGCCATGCTATCACAAGATGACCATACCTTCTCCAGAGCCATGGTAAGCTCATGGTTCTCTTGTTTCAGCAGATCCCTCCGAAGGTGAGATTCCTCCAGCATCTCTCTTGCAACCACCAACTCACACTGTAGTAAGGACTGTTTTTCTTCAAGTGACACCAAGTCCTTCAGGCTATGGGAAGGGGAGAGAGAAACAAGTTTTGAATGTAAAAACATTCTTGTTTCCAAACCCAGGAGCACATCCTATGTCCCAGAAACGGCAGCTGGGATGATTTCCACCTCCTCCTATTTACACCTCAAGAACACTGGCATTTCCTGACTAGAGCTGCCTCACTCTTTGTCCTTGAGGGATGTGAAACTTTCTGCATTAAGTCAAACAAGCTTCCAGAAATCACAGAACCTTTCCAAAGCATTCAGGAGCTTTCAAATTAACAGCTTCCTGCCTCCCAGTGCTCTTTCTCTCCCTCTTTTTTTAAACACTGGATACAAGTCCTTGGGGTAAAACAAATTTTTAAAGTCCAGATTAATATTCCCACAATTACTCATCTTCAACAGCGAAACAACGAAAGAGCCTGCAGTCTACTTGGGGACAAGATGTATATGAATTTCCCATCAACAATCATAGGAGGACAAGACGATTCAGGCTGTGAGGGACCCGAGGAGGCCTCTGGCCCGATCTTCAGCTCAAAGCAGCTGGGGTTAGCTACGTGGGATCAGACCAGGCTGCTACAAGCTCTATCCAGTTGGGTCTTTTGAATTTCCAGGGATGGAATCCACACAACCTCGCCATGCAACCTGTTCTGCTGCCTGACCGTTTGTCCTTAAATCCAGCCTGAATCTCTCGTTTCAGCTTATGGCTGTCATCGACTACTCTCATCAGGTCTGGAGTTGATTTTTATTTTTTTTTAATGGGTGATACCAAACGTACAAGGAGGCAGCCGTGCTGTATGTCAGGAGGCAGCCAGACCTGCCCATGTGCTCCCTTCACCCTTCTGTGCATATAAAATAAACTCTTTTATGCTGGGCCTCCTAAAATCCAACAACACCCCACCCACCCACAGAAAGCTTTAACACTCACAGGAGCTCCTGGTCACGACGCACTCTCTCCATCATCTCTTGCTGCTCCACCTTTTCCCCCTGGGCTGAATCTTCCCTGAGCTGCAGTTCAGTGTTAGTTCGACGCAGACGGGAGGCTTCATGCTCTGCGACTTCAAGCTTCTGCTGAAGCTCGTCCCTGGTTTTCTCGAGGTTTGCACAGTCACTGCAGAGACAAAGCTCAGTCAGAAGAATGAAGTGTGGATTAGATGAACGGGCAGTGAGGTGGACTGAAAGCTGGCTGACAGACACAGCTCAGAGGGCCGTGATGGGTAACACAGCCTGGCTGGAGGTCTGTAACAACTTGTTCCCCGGGGGTCAGTACTGGGTCCAGTCCTCTTCAATGCCCTGGATGAAGGGATGGAGTGTGCCCTCAGCACGTTTGCTGATGACGGGCAAACTGAGGGGGGCAGCTGACACAGCAGAAGGCTGTGCTACCCTGGACAGGCTGGAGAATTGGGCAGAAAGGAACCTGATGGAATTCAACCAGGGCAAGTGTAGGTGCTGCACCTGGGGAGGAACAACCCCCTGCACCAGGACAGGCTGGGGCTGACCTGCTGGAGAGCAGCTCTGAGGAACCAGACCTGGGAGTCCTGGTGGACAACAAGGTGCCCAAGATCCAGCAATGGGCACTGGTGGCCAAGGAGGCCAATGGCATCTGGGGGGGCATCAGGAGGAGCGTGAGCAGCAGGTGGAGGGAGGTCATCCTGCCCCTCTGCTCTGCCCTGGGCAGGCTCCATCTGGAGCACTGGGTCCAGTTCTGGGCTCCCCAGTTCAAGAAGGACAGGGAACCACTGGAGAGGGGACAGCAGAGGACTACAAAAATGATGAGGGTCCTGGAGCATCTCTCTAGTGGGGAAAGGCTGAGGTATTTTTAGTCTGGGGAAGACTGAGGGGGATCTGATCAACACCTGTAAATACTTCAAGGGTGGGTGTCAGCAGGATGGGGCTGTCTTTTCTCAGTGGTGCCCAGTGAGAGGACAGGAGGGAACAGAAGAAGTTCCATCTAAAGATTTAGAGGAAGAACTTCTTTCCTTTGAGGGTGGCAGAGCCCTGGCAGAGGCTGCCCAGACAGGTGGTGGAGTCTCCATCCCTAGAGACCTTCAAAACCCACCTGGACATGAGCCTGTGGGACCTGCTCTGGGTGACCCTGCTCTGGCAGAGTGTTGGACTGAATGCTGTCCAGAGGTCCCTTCCAACCCCACAGCATTCTACAATTCTGTGAAGAGGCCTGAAGAGCTACAGATCCCATTTTCATCATTCCAGGATGGAGCTGTGGGGATCACAATAAAGAACATGCTGTTCCCCTCTCGAGGCAATCACAGGGCGAGAGGAAGGCAGGCAAGCTTTAGCCTTCATTCCATGAGAAGCAGCGGCCAGGAAGGGCACCCAAAGAACAGACCGCAGCACATCAAGGCGGAGGCATCATGTCTTCTAACATTGCTCTGAATGTCCAGCACAGCCTTAGGACTTGCAGTAGAGCATGAAAAGCAGTGACAGGAAGATGCTGAAGTGCCAGAGGCACATGTGTGGGGGGCAAGCAAGTTCTTTTGCCTGTAACACCTCTGAACTCCCAGAACTGGAAGCAGATGGGCTCTAGAACACGGGAAAAGGAAGAAACACTCACCTTCTTAGTGCTTCTACCAGAGACTGAAGGTGCTGCTGGTGGCTGCTGGATGTCTTGCATTCTTCTTCCAGTTGCTCAAGCCTCTGCTGCAGCTCCCTGCACTTCTCTTCCTGCTGCTTGTGCTGGTGCTGCAGCAAATTGATGGAGTCCTGCCCAGCAGAAAGCTCTTCTTTTAGGGCCTGCAAGGAATGGGCAGAGAAACAAGCAATAAGGAGCAGAAAAGATGGCTCCAGATAGCTTGGAGAAGCAGCAAGCAGAGAGACAGCTCCCTTGAAGGTAAAAGCAATGATGAGGGGGTGGAGATCAAGGAAGTAACAGCAGTAGAACACAGAGCTGGTGGAACTGGGAAGGCAATACAGCATCAAGAGTGGGATGGCTAGAAAAAACGTGGCTGAGTCAATGGAAAGGTTCCAGCCTAAGTGAGGCATCAGCAGCTGAGCCTGTGGCCAGGGTGAAGGCAAGCAGAAATCCTCACCTGTGTTGCTCTCCGCCTCCTCGCCAGCGCTTCCTGAACCAACATGAAGGCACACTCTGCATCAGCAGAGCTCAGGCAAGAGAGGACGCTCCTGCTCTCCGCTTGCTGGGAACTGTCGGTGCAGATAACGCCGACCATGCTGTCACTGTCATCTAACACCACCTGAAAGCCCACATCAACCTGTTACTCTCTGCTCCTTCTACTTCGTTTTCTTTATCTATTTCTCCTTTTTCCACCCCCACTTCACCCAAAGTCATTAAAAGCTCAATTATCTCATTTCTTCAGTCAAAAAAGTTTTGTCCCTGTGGCCACAAGTACTCCAGGGGTTTCTTAGTACAGATCCTACAAACAAGATGAAACAAGCAAGAAGCAGCTGGAGGCTGCCTGAAACCTCAGTTTCTTGAGGCCCTCAGGAATGATTTTGGTCGTCTTCAGCTTCTTAGAGCCACATACACGAGCACAAGAATAACACAGGAAATAGCAATGAAAGGAAATGTTAACACTGCCCAGGGAAGAAGGAACCTGAGCAATACTGGAAAACAGCAATCAAAAAGCTAACGTTTGTAATCACTCTGAGCAGTAGCACAAGAAGATACAAATGTCTACACAAGGGGAAAGAAGTGCCTTTGTGAGCAGCTGTGTAAGAGATCTGATGATTAAACTCCCCTCCACAGAGTGAGGTTTAGGAGGTTGAAGCTATCGCTCAAGGATTAGACCAGCTGTAGTTCTGGAGAGACAATAATAGTCTGTGAATGTAAAGCAAGAAGCAGAGTTTCCAGGTGCATCGATAGACCTTTGATAAAAGTCTGAAGAGCAGTCTCACTGCTCAGGGAGGGCAGGGGGAGCCACCAAGAAACCCTGGAATACAGATGTCAAGGGGCCAAGTCAGAAAGCACAGTCCAAGAGAGACCTTGGCTGGGTGAGGCAAAAGAACTGAAACTCCTAGCGATGCAGTTCAGCCAGTGCAGGAGTTATCAACAGGCTTTATGTCAGAAGAGTGGTATGAAAGTTAAACAGCCAGTAGCAGTTACCACAGACAGTCTATAACATCTGTATCTATGCCCTGGGCTAGTCCCTTGCCTTCCTTAAGTGCTTTTAAATCAAATTCATAGGGATGTGGCCCCAATTCTGTACTCACCTCAGTTATATCTTTTATCAGCTTTTGCAGGGAAAGATTCTCTTCTTTGGCACTTTTACTCAACGAAGCTTCGTATTCTCTCTCTAACTGACTTGCTTCCTGAGAACAGAACAAGGTAAGGGTGAGCAGGGAATTGCTGCTCTGCTCTGTAGCACTCCCATCCTCAGCAGCACTGTCTTGCTGACAAGCCTCAGCCCTGGTGATTCCAGGATACTCTTTCCTGTATCTATTCAATTTCTTCTTTGCTAAAACTAAGATGAGAAAGATAAAGACCAACAGCTGGGTTTTATGGACAGCTTCACAGCAGTCTATGCCAAGGAACCTGGATCCCTGGAGACTTCCAAGTCCCAGGCAGTACTGGTGCAGCCATCCTGAGGAAGACACCTGAACCGCCTGCAGCTCCCCTGCACTCACTCCACATGTGCCAAACGCACAAGGAATATTTTGGCCATGTGTCTGTTGTTCCCACACAGTTATCATCTCTACCACTCTCTCTTGAGGAATTCACATCGCCTTGTGCTAAGGCGAGAGCGAACACTGGGCTATCTCCCAGATAAAGGAAAAACATACTAGAATCTCCACTGTGTCGTTAAGTGCTTTCATGGTCTTCTCCTTCTCCTCATTCTGCTTCTGAGACTGTACAAGCAAGGCTGAGAGCTCCATCACCCTGAGAAGAGACAGTCCACATGCCACTCCAAAAGCATTGCACACCATCCCCTGTTAAAGAGCTAAGCAGCTCTCAGAAGCACAGCAGAGAAAATTCAACCCAGAAAGTACAGCAAAGGCAGCGTCCCCCTCTGCAGGTTAATGTGCGTGTTGTTGCCCCAATGGCCCTCTGCACTCAGGCTCGCAAGGAACTGCCAGTACCGAGGGGCTACAGCACTTACGGTGGGGCTGAGCAAACGTCTCCCAACGCCTTCAGTACAGCCCTGGGGAGCAAAGAGGCTGCACCAGAGGGAGAGCTCTTTTTGTGCTGCCCTTGCACGAAGAATCACTTTGCAGCACGAGCCTTGTAACTTGCAACCACTTTTCCAGTCTCCTCTGACCCAGAAGAGCTTCTGGCACTCAGTCACTGTTTCCCCTCCGTTCTGTTCAAGGCAATAGTTTGACTCGGGACAGAAACAAGGCCGTGCAGAATGGCTGAGTTCAATGTGAGCACAGCCCCCCTGGGAGCAAGAGGCAGCCACAGAAGTGAATGTTGGGAATAGCAGTTGAAAACACTTCTACCTGTCCTGAAGATCCTTCTTCTCCAGGTCCCCCTTGGCTTGTAAGGACATTACTTCCTGAGCCTTCTGGTTCATGTCTTGTCCAGCTTTCTGCTGTGCCTGATCCTTCAGGACAGTTCTGCCCAGAGCGAGGGACTCCCGGAGCTGTACACCCGAGCAGTTGACAATGACACATCCGGAAAGCCTCATTTGCTCTGCCTTCAGCTCTGACAAATCTCTGAAGAAAAAAGAATAAAGGAAGAGCCAACGTTCACACCACCATCTCTATCAGCTGACTGGCTGCTGACAAGTGTACTTGAGCAGGAAAGAGGACATCTTTCCTGGGGATGAACCATTCCTCTGACACTCTGGGATCAGAGATCACTACTCACCTTGGCGAGTGAACAGAGAGTCAGCTCCATAGCTGGAGAATGAGTCTGTTTTCTCCCCAGCATTAAGAAGAAATGTATGGCATAGCCAAAAGCTTCAAGGACCTTTAATTACTCATATTAATTGTAACTCCTGCTCTATCTTATTAACATATTCTAATTATCTTTAATAGATACAAGAAATTTTACCAAGGTAAAAAATTCTGGAAACAGCCCGAAGCCTGCTGAGTGGCACTGCCTCAGACTGTCAAAGCAGAAATTATCTCTTTAGCCACAACTAATGTAGCATCAAGGCTCCAACAGCAAGAATGAAGGGAAGCAATGTATTCTCTGCAGGAGATCTGGCCTCAGCTCCTACTCACCGGTCGGTGGCAGTCTTCATTTCCAGGAAATGGCGGCGGAAGGTGATCACCCAATGCCACAGGCTGAGCAGACGGTCACGTTCACCCTTTACGTAGTTGTCATAAAGCTAAAGATGCAAAGACAAAAAGAAATGCCTGCTCAGCCTTTGCTGTCTCTGCACAAGTCTTTCAGCTGGGAAAGGGTCCAACCACCATCACCAGGTCTCCTTCAATAACTACTCCAACAGGGTGGCAGGGACTGAAGAGGCACCACAGGAGCAACCTCAACAGACCCGCCACGCGACTGCACAGGAGGGAACATCCTCGCTTCTCCTGCAGCAGGGGACATCAGCGAAGCCAGTGACCCTAATGCAGTATCTCGCCTTGTAGAGATGTCTCACAGTCTTAAGGAAGGATGATAAAAAAAGTCCCTCCAAGGCCACTCTCATATTTGCTGTCGGTGAGGAAGGTCTTCTCGTGACTGCTCAAAAATCCACAGACACACAGAGCTCTCTGCTCTCACTGCTCCAGACGGAGACTGTAGAACTACCAGAGAGACTAGTGCTCCTGTGTCACCGCCCTGCAGCGCCCAGCAGCAGCACTGGCCTTTAAGACCCACCAGCACGGCCTCAGCAGAGGGGCTTCGTCCATCACCATCATTTGCTGACACCCCTCCATCTCCCAGCCCCGTCTTCTGCTCCTCAACACCAGCACATCCTCAGCAGGAGCACACCCTCAGCAGAGCCACAACCTTCTCATGGAGAGGTCTCTACGCCAGAAATAAAAACACATTCTCGTGCCACCCTGGCATCCCCTCTGACACTCCCACAGCCCATCCTCACCTCACGTTCCCGTCGCCATTCTCTTTCCTTCGCTTCCAGCTCCTCCCGCGCCCTCATCCAATCCACCGTCAGTTTTCCAACATCTTCTTTAAGGGCAGAATTCACCTCATTCGCCTTCTCAAGGTGCTCCCGCAGGAGAGTGTTCACTTCAGCCAGATCCTCACACCTTGGGAAAGGAGGAACAGCCAGGAGGTCACTGAACAGCCCCTGTCCCCAAGCAGCAGCCCCAGGACGTCCCAGCTCCACCAACACTGACTTTGGTGTTAAACAGAGGCAGGAAAAGTGCTTTCTCACATGAACTAAGATCTCTCAGGGGTGGCAAACTCAGTGCTTCTCCTTTAGCCTTCAATGTCCATCTACAGCTGTGGTTTCCCTTCAACTGGGACGATGCCCGCAGATAACGGCTGCCTCGTCACTGGATGCATCCCCTTTCCCTGGCTTTGTCCCTACTCCCTCACCTACTGCTCCAGAGCATCACTGAAAGGGACCCTTGGAGCTCACCCACAGGAACTCCCTACTCAAACCAGAGCTGTTCAGCAAACACCCCTATTACTGCCCCACACAACAGGCTGTGGACCTTTCTCCTTTCAAAAGGGCTTGCACCGCTGCTTCCCTTGGGGACACTGAGGCACAAGGACAGCTCTTCCCTCCCTTCCAGGAGCATCCAGGACACCGAGCGAGAGGGAACGCTTCTTCCTTCTACCTTTGCTGTTCCTCTTCCACCTGAAGCAGGGCTTTCTCCAGGTTGTGGTCTTCTGTGGCTTCCCACGTGCCCGGGAAGGATCCCTGAAGAAGAAAGCAAATGTTCAGTCCAATTCTTGTGTTCCCTTCACATCCATCCCCTTCCCCTCCATTCCTGGGGTATCTCAGGAGCTGGTGGCTTCTTCCAGGCTCAACAGTGTGGTGACTATGCAGAGGAAGGGAGGGAAAGGTGTCACTCAGTTCCAGCAGCTCTCCTCAGCCTCCCACTGTTGCACTCTCACAGCCGGGAATCCTCAGCTCATGAGCATGAGAGCTCACTGCCACCTGAAGCCCAGGAATACTCTCGCACGCTCCCACCCTTCTTTTCCCAGGTCTGCTTTAGTTCTGCTTTTAGCAGAAGGAGAAGCACAGAGACAGCTCTCGATGTTGGACACCAGCATTCTTGCCTTCCAAAACACCATCTTTCTGCCCATTCGTTCCCAGAGCCAGCCAAAAAGGGAACAGGCAGCACAGCCC
>VZRU01004527.1:152210-188797 GCA_013398155.1 Pedionomus torquatus | reverse complement strand
AAATTCTTCCTATTCCTGATCACATCCTACAACTCTTAGTCCACATTAAGCACATTTTAGAAAACATATTTTACTGTTGTCAGCTCTGGATTGCATTTTAAAGTGTACACACAAGCTTGTTAATGTCAGATATCAATATAAGAAAGTCTAGATCCTGGGCTAGTGGATCAAGCTCTGAATTCAAGCTGCATGCAGAAAAGGGATGGGGAAGAGAAAGGAAATCTAAGGGGCACATATACAAAGCATCATATGCAAACAGACACACACAAAATAGTGCTGAACCTGGAAATGAACACCAGATCTTTCTACTAGTTCACTCTCCACTACCTAAATCCCATCATGGTAAGAAAATAATCCCCTCCATCTAAATGCATTGTGGCCGTACTTCCTCTTCCACCACTTGGCCAAATCTATACCGAAAGTGAGCTGCTACGGCGCCTCTGTACCACTTTATGGTTTTAACTTGTCAAAAAAAAAAAAAAAAAAAAAAAAAGTTGTCTGGCAGCACAAAGGAACTTTATTACAGAAGGAATTCACCCAAACGTTGTCCAATTTTTAATGCTCCAAGATTCATGAAAATGATGCCCTCATTCAAAACTCTGATTAAATACAGTCCTTTGTACTGGAATTTCAGCTACAATGAAGTTTAAAGCTTTTCAGTGTAAACGGATGTTCAGTGTTTCAATCAATTATTGTTTTCACTTTTTTTTGTGTGTGGTTTAACCATGTTCTGCTAGTCAAATTTCGTCAGGTAGTCACTATTTCCACTTGGACTTATCTGAGACTTTGTCATAGGCTTCCCTTCCACTTCTGAATACTGATAAGTACTGTAAAGCTGCAATAGACACTGATTTTGCCATAAAGGTCAAATGTAGCTTTCAGATTAGAATTGAATGAATTCCCTTTCATTTAAAAAATGTATTTGTCTCACTCATAAACTTCCCCCCCAAAAAACCAAACCAAACCAAACCAAAACTGAACGCCAAATACCGAAAGATGATTTATGACAGCAGAAACCTAGAGCTCGCTCTGCATAGTCTTAACTGCAGCTGACATGCTCTCGTTTTGTAAATGAAATGTTAAAAGTCCTATCTATATTTACAGGTGGGAAAGCTGAAAACTACAGAGATTTAAGATCTCTATTTTGGGGGCTACTATCATAACTATTGCTGTCTGCCAATGCCTTTACTTTCTTGCTTTGGGATGAAAGAGAGTTTGAAGAATCACTGCCTGAATATTACAAGGTCAGCCTCCTGGAGAGTGGTAGACTAATGCATAATGTGATTTTGTTTTCTTAATGTTTTATTATTGGTAAGATTCCTGAGACATTTTGAATGAACAAATCAGACATTTTTCTGGTAAGTACCACCATAGAAAAGGGCTTTACAGTTTTAGTCTGGGCGTGACATCAAGTAGGTTTTTATATTTTTTTATATATGGACAAAAAGTCTCCTGCTTATGTAAAATCACATTTTTTTCCTCTAGCCTTTTGAAAATTTCAGAACAGATATCCAGTATAAAATTGACCCTATATTTACCCTGAGGGGTACTCTCTTCTTAATATTTTGATTAATTTAGGTATTGCATATGACTTCATTTCAGAACAACCTCCAGAGGTCACATGCAGGGGAAGAAGGTAACAATTCCAGCTTCCATATATCATGGAAGAAAAGTTGGAAGTTAAACAGTTAGTGCAAGCTTTTACTTCTCAGTTCAACCTCCTTTTAATTCCTTGATTTGTATCTCCTGTTCCTCTAAGGATCAGAGAAAACTCAGATAATCAATCTGAGCATCACCTCTCGCATATTCTGCTTATCTACAGCTCTTAGTCAATAGTGACTATTTCCTAGTCTCCGGCAATTTGCATCTCTTATAACATTCCACTGTGGATGCCAACAAATTCTGCAGTTATCAGCTAGATATACAATTGGTGTAGAGGATTTTGAGGAAGGGAGCAAGGTACCTGTAGACAGGAAGCTAGAGATATGAAAAAGACTGAAAAACAAGGAGGAAATCATTCATTTAACTGTTTTTGAAAGAAATGTTGTACTGTTTACTAAAAGTAAATAAATAAAAAGAAGGTATTTTTCACACCAGTTCTGTCCAAACAGCACAAAACAGTCTGCTTGTCTCTATTCTGCCTTGTGGTCTTTGTAGATTTACGTTGGGCAAGGACAGCAGTGATAAACTGACCAGCATAAATACTTTTATGACTGGAATGAGTCTCACAACAGACCAAACAATACATTTTCCCTCTTATTCCCTGCCTGTTCCTCACTCCAACATTAAACACTACTGCAACATTTATCAAATAAGCTAGCAACCTCCTCGACTGATGCTGGAGGAACAACTGTGTGTTACGCACACTCTTTAATACAATTCATACTAAAGGGAAATAGCCATTAATTTTCCAGCAGAGTTAGATATTTCCCTGCTGCAGCAGTGCACCCAACCTGCCAACTGCCAAAAACTCTACAGGTGGTGTTCCTCTACGTGTAACAAATATGGTATCTTTCTATCAGCATTCCCTATAAATAAGAATGAATCTTATAATGAGTTCTTGTAAATTTGAAGTTTGGCAATACAGAGATTTACAGCTAAGCAGAACCCACCCACAGTGAAAATGTTGAGTGTGCTAAAGTAGTTGGAAGTTCCTACAGTGTGTCTTGAGTCCAAATGGCTTCTTTACATAAAACTAAGAAAAGTTTGAAGTCTTTAAGAAAATATCTTCAATAAATCTCACTTAATAAAAGCTGGGTTTTTTCCATGCCTTTGAAGGTGCCTGATGAAAAGGCACCTAGTACACTAGTGCTCTGAAACAAAATATCATGTAGGCTGTGTAAGAACAGATTCTTATATATATTACAAAGACAGTATTTCCAAAATAGTCCAGAGAGGAATATTGACACTACATTGAGAAACTGTGCTTGGGAAGTTGTGACATGGGATGATAAGCCTTGCAGGTTTCTAATGACCAGTAACTTCACAATGCTATATTAGATGTTACATCTGTGATTAATGAATATTTGTTATTAAAATTATATTCAAAATTCAAACATTTCCCCCTTTTTTTTTTCTTCCAAGATGAATACAGTCTTAATTAAAGAACTATGTGATGGAGCTGGGATGAAGTTATGTCGGTATTAATGTTCTTTTAGAAAAAGCAATGTTCTTATTAGATCATGATGTACTACATAACACATGTCAAAATAAGATTCACTACTGAAACAGTTGTAGGAGCGTTTGACAATCTAAATTCAACTATTGAAGCAAGATGTAATTCGGTCATTAAAATCAAGCCTGAGTGTTATTACTGCCCTCTCAAGAGTTAAATTCCAACTGTAGAAGGTCCTCATCTTCTTGCAACTTGGTTGCTTGGCAAGGTCTGCAGGCAGCCCTGTTGGCAGCATGATAGAGGGTCTTGGGACTGTCACATTGTTAAACTGCTGATGGCTGTGCTGCCTCGTTGACCTGGATGTGATTTTCATTTGAGTCACAGATGTTTGTGCAATTGTATTTGTCTACGAAAGGTTTCCAGATAAGATTAGAATGATAACATTAAACATTCTCATCTCACATCATCGCTATGCTTATCTGTTCGTTCTGCACATTTTTCTTAATATATTTTTGTCTTTGTCTCACCACCAATCAACACCGAATGTCAATATTTCTTGCTCTGCCACTTCTATTCATGCATGACAACTCCTCTTTCATCTTCTTTAAGACTTCCTCAGTGCGTATCTCCCCACTCTCTTTCCTGTGGTTCAGGTTTAGTGAGTAAATGTGAATATTTTGTCAGGAAAGAAAAACTAAATATGTTTGCTTTTGTTTTCCTTCTTTCTTTTTTTCTTAAATCTATATCCTGAGCAGATCCTCTTGTGATCTCAGGTCAGTCTGGGGTCTTCTGAATTAAAATATAAATATCTGAATATATTTAAATATTTCTTGTTGAACTATTTCCTTTAAACATGAACTTTCCACTGCCGACTGCAAGAAATTTCCTGTATGGTCTATTTTAAAATATGCTGAGATGAAAGCATCCATTCTCCTACCACTCAGATATTCTCCTTCTGGCACATGTTACTGTAAAGATTTGCTGTACCCATGTACTACATGGATTCCAGGGGACCCTAAGGTAACTTCAAGGACCGTACCCCTCACATGGTAAGGCTTTTATAAAACCCAGAGATAAAACCTCAAAGAGGCTTACACATCACATTATTACTTCACCATTACCAAAGTCCAAAGTTTAGATCATGCTTCATTTCCTGAGGGCACAAAGTTTCTTAGGTGCCTACATTTTTTATTTGATTTGATTTTAAGATCAAATACCTCTGCCTCTAAGGTTAAGGTGAAATAATTCTGCCTCATTCAGGAGTTCAGTGGTGTAAACTTAATTCTCTCCTAATAACTTCCAAGATTCTTACCCTTAGCTCTTAATATCTAAATTACTTCTGTGACTAGCATTTCTGCTCTTCCACAGAGGTATGCAGAAGCAGCCAGAAAATTAAGGGAGGTCTCCTCTCCAGTTTCCAGAACAGAGGGAAAACTCAGGAGAGAGTCAACTATCAATCATGACAGCAAAGGAAGGAGGACGCCTGCCTCTCCCCACTGCTGTACACCATGATGTAAAAAATCAAACCTAAATACAAAGAATGACATAAAAGGAAAGAAAACAGGAAAATAAAATCCCCAATTAACACAATGCATTTTGTGTGTAGAAACACCCAGTCTTTCTCCTCTTTTCTCACACATTCTTTGTAAAACCAAACTGTGTCATCCTTTCCCTTCACCTCTCAACCCATTATGTTAACTAGCTGATTCCTCAGAGGCATTTGCAATGTAAGGCTGAGATTTTCAATACTGCCTAAAGGATTAGTTAATAGATTGTGAGCATATAATTCCCCTTTGAAAATTCTATCCTTCCACTTTGCCCTCTAAGAGTTTACAAATCCCAAGAAGTTAACATTTAAGATTGAGAATCACTTCATTATGAAAGTTATGCTATTTCATTACAAAACCCTGCTGATTTGTGAGCAAACTTGGAAACTCTTTTATCCTACATAAAGGTATTATTTCCCAAAATTTATCTATTCTGTGGTATTTTTAGTTCTACAGAGACGTGGTTTTTTGCATACTTGATGAAAACACAGCTTTCACCAGCTTAGGAGACAGACCAACACATTAATGTGTTAGTGGGGCTTTTCAGCCTGTCACTCTCTGCAAAGTTAGGAAGTACTGGGAGTGAAATAATGAAACATTTCATTGGAATAAAAAATACGTATGAAACGGAGTAGTCATCACTGCTGGCAATATTTACCCATCCAATATTTTTTTACTTTCTTTGGAGCAATCTGAAAACGTGGCTTATCTCAGGAGTATTTCTATAAGCAGGAAGGAATATACAGGTACAATAAACCAGACAGTAAAACAAATTCATAGTACATACATTTCAGAACATACCCTTTGCTGATGTATTAAGGAAGTGCTGACTTAAATCCCAAACTTAGAATAAGGTCAGAATTCCAAATCTTATTCCCTACTATTATTCTTATTCACAACTATTATTCTTATTCACAATAGACTTGCTTATACACGATAAAAAAATGTTTGTAAAAGGAAGTAAAACTAAGAATCTAATGATGACTATATCACTGTGGTCTTTGACTTTTGGTACCATGGATAATTTTAAATTTAATATCTGGAATTTAAATTTAGTATCCTGGAAGCAAAGGAACATAGAGGTCAGAACAGGGAAGATGACACATAATTGCTTAATCCATCTCCAAACACATCCACTCCCAGGCTCCTCCAGTAAAAGGTGTAAACAGTGTCCTGAGAACTAATGTGAGGTGTGAAGCAATGAAATTTGATGTTTGGAATACTCTTGTCTCGTTTATTGCAGAAGTTGCACAGTTCAATGACCCAGGTAGCTGCATGCTGCTAAACCCTATCCTACTTACAAAACCCTGGGCAGATAATTTAAACTAAACCACTCACGACTGTCAATAGATTCTGTTCCTCACAGCTGGTTTTCCAGCTTCAGATAACTGGAGGTACCAAATTTAAAGAAGGACTGAAAATCTGCAACTTTAGCTAAAAGACAATGACATTGTGGTTGAGAGAAATCTAGGGCTAGAAATCACCAACATATATCACTCTTTTCAAAGTGATACACAGAAGGACGGACCGCTTCTGACATCCATGTGACTGAAAACTTCTGTGAAGAAGGATTTGGGATCATTATGAAGACATGTTCTTGGCTGTCCCTGACATTAGTTATGTGAGTTGTTGAAACACCTATGAGGATGCAGTATTTATGCCCTATGCAGCAAAAAAGGAAAGAGACATGCATTTGATGAGGGTATAAAATGGAATGGATGTTCATTCAGTGAACACCATATATTTTTTGAAAGGAAAGAGAAGGAAGTCTTGTGGAAAACATTTTATAGGTGATATCATTATAACTGTGTACTAAGGGGTATATACAAAGGAACAGGAACAAATTAGGCTTCTATGGACAACATCAGGTATTTTCTTGCCTGTTTATTTAAAATCTTTTATATTCCTACAAATATGCCATATGACAGTGCATTTCATTTAAAGATTTACTTTTCCCCCTGAAGAATTGATAAAGGAGAATNTTTTTTTTTTTTTTTTTTTAAAGCCTGAGTTATGGGCATATTATGGATCGTTTCTGAGAACTGCATTTCCTCTTACTGACTGTTTCATACCTTTATAATTTGAAATAACCTGAAGGTCTTCCAAAGATGGAAAAGCAGCCAGAGCCAACCCACATCACTGAAGGATATTTTTTACTCTGAGCTTAACATATAGGTTAGCCCTAAAGCTTTAAACTGTAATTGCAAAATTATTTCAGGCTTATGGCTTTATTATGGATTTCTTAAAGGAATATTGTGCTAACAAACCGAACACAGTCAGCTGTAAAATTTCAGACAAAACAAATCATATTTTGGCTTTAGGGGCATACTGAACTACTGTGATAATACACCATTATACACCATGTTGTGGGGAAAAAAGTCAGAAAGCATGGCTTAAAAACTAATTCAAGATCATTAAAGATCTTTTAAAAAAAATAATATCTTTTTTTTTTTCTCCCTTCAGAGTCTTGGTGTTTTCTTACAAGGAGTTAGGTCAACATATCACAAACATTAAGTTTGTTTTGTTAGCTGACTAAACAGACCCTGCATCTAAATTAGCGAGAGAATCAGCCAGCTAGCCTAGTTCTCTGCTTCTGAGTATTGATAAGGTGCAGTGAGACAGTTTGCAGAAATAAGCCTTCTTGCATGTTTTCAGCACCCCAGGTGCTATCAGGAGAGAAGAACTCAGAAGTATACACATTAAAAATACAGGGAAGAAAAAAGCATATACTTCAGTCCTAGCTAAATTAAATTGACTTTTCCTGTTTATGTGTACTTATGTACACATACATATACAGATGTGTAGGTATGTAATTTATCTGCAGAAGTACACAAGCATAAAGAAAATCCCACCAAAGAATCAAAATGACAAGCATTTGCCTAACTTGAAACAGTGGCATCTCACAATAAAGTACATAATCTTTACATATTGCATATTCTGAGGATTATCAGTTACAGTGCTATTTGGAAGACTCTCCTCCATCAAGTATTTTATACATACAATTGTATGTATGATTTTTTACAAAATACTAAATACATGAAGCAAACAGGTGATGGATAGCAAGACTGGAAGACCCACTACACAGAACAGGTCAGTGGCCAGCCTGGGGAACAGAATTTCAGTTTCTTGCCTTTCTTACCACTGTTTCTTTGCCTCTCATATTCACTCTCTGCTACTTTGTACTATCACGGGAAAGCTTACAGCCTTTGAGAAGAAATTGTGTAGCAGAAAACAAGCATATACAGTTTTTGATAGGCTGCTAGCACAATCTGCGTTTGTAACATGGGGATTTTGTTTTCTCTTTGTAGGCCCTAACAAAGGATGGCACTAACCAGGCTCTTCAGGTCCATTGCAGTGTAAATAGCTCAAAGATAGAAGGCTCTCTAACCTGACAAAAATGGAGAAATGCTCAGAAGGAACAATAAAGAACATATGTAGAAATGTTTACTGTGACAAGACAGGAGCTAGAGAGAGCTGTTACGAAAGGAGGGGATGTGCTATTACTGTACTGTATCCTCCTTGAGAGGCTCTGCAGCACACATAGGTACACACTACCAGCTTTCAGAAGGTTTGGAAACTTGAAAGCTTCAATCCAGCCTCCATCCAACAGTACTCCAGAGGATAACCTTGCAATTTAGTAGGTAAAATATTGTTTACTATCAAGCCCTTCATGCTAGTCCAAGTCAAAATGCTATGAACATATTTCTCTTCTACTACTACACGTAAGCCATAAAACATGCAACAAGGAAAAAAAATCATTTTGCTCATGCAGAAGTCAAACAAATCATACATCCAAGATTTAAAAACAAGCAAGAAAACATGCACTGGGGCAAGTTCTGATCTCTGTTAGAGAAGGAAGAAGAAGTAGAGATGCTTTTTACTCCCACTGTAAGATATACTGAAACAGAGAAGTCCTAAGGACTATGAGGACAACAAGAGAGATGCGCTAATTTATCCTGATCTATATCTCCTCTTAAACAGCACATGGAAGAACTAAGGTGATCCTCATTTATTTGGCATACATTTATAAAAACAGTGCTCATAATGTCATGATGATGCATTAATTAAACAAGAGTGAAAAAGAAATAAAAACTAATTAAGAAGTATGCACAGGCAATAACCCTCAAATGTTTGTAAGTGCCAAATGTTAGGTGACTTCTTTCCAGATGACTTTTTAAACTAATGAGTATCAAAATGTCATGCTGTCCTCAGAAATGTAAGGTGTCCTCAGTTAGCCACTCAGAAAATTGCTATGTCAGTTTGGATGACCAGTTTCTCTGGAGAATGAAGGAATTGTCCACCAAGCAGAAACAACAAAATCTCCAATGAGTAGATTTCACGCCTCTTTGGTTTAACACCGTGCATCTTACACTCTTTTGACTTGCATTTCTGTCTTACTAGCAAATAAAAATTTTATGTGAATGCTTCAATAAACCAAAATTTGGAATAAATAGAATATTAGCAAAATAAAACTGGCACTATCCTAATCAACATTATAAATATAAGGGTGAAATCTGATATAAAATTATAGGGTTGGTTTTCCACACTTAGAAGTAGAAAAGGAGTTGTTGTTCAGCTTTGTCTTACCATTAAGTCTCAAGCTGCTGATAATTTGCATTCTGCTTCCTTGCTTGATCCCTATCTGTTTTTTCAGTAAATGAAAATCAACTAAAACTTGTATTGCTTGTGCTATCCTATGTGAAACCAAATATGAAGACTAACTATTATAGTATAGAAGCAACTTTACAAAACACTTCTTCGACTCTAACGTATCAGTTCTAGAAGCAACTTATTTCCCATGGGGATAGAACTGTACTATTGGTAAACAGAATTTACTACTGGTCTCCTCCACCTTTTGATAATCATTAATGATAGCTTCAGAACAAAAAAGGGCAGATATAGAAAGAGGAGAAATTTTATGACCCTTTCCTAGGAAGTGCCATGGCCAGAGGCCACGTTTTCTTTCATAAAGACCTCTGAAAACTTTAAGCTCATACTTTTCAATGACCATATTGTTCTTCATCTCTGGATATAAAGTTGGTGAGGTAGCATTCTAGGCAAGCAAAACTGAAAATATGTTCTTCAGTGACTGAATAAATAACTCAGCTTTAACTCCTCCCTCTACTAACATTGAAAATAATCTTTACAAAACTGCTTTTATACTGCAGTGCTTAGTATTAACCTACTAAATTCTTGCCAATGATTCTGATAAACAACATACAGCATTAGCATTTAATCTTTGTGGATGTAATTGTATAAATTCAACTTTTGATCACTCCATTAATTACTTGAGGGTAATTAATTTGTGGCTTTGTGTTCAAGCTGTTGCATTGAAACTCTCGAAGAGAATAATTGGGGTAGACCACTTAACTACATAAGCCCTTAATTTTCAACACTAGTAAAATCATAGAATCATAGAACTTCCTAGTTTGGAAGCAACCTTTGAGATCATCTAGTCCAAAAATCAACCTAACTCTGACTAAAAAAATCCACAACACACCTGTCTTTTAAATATCTCTAGGGATGGTGCGTCAACCACTTCCCTGGGCAGCCCATTCCAATTTCCAACCCTTTCTGTGTAAAACTTTTTCCTGGCTCCTAAAATATGCAAGAAAAGAATTTAAAGTAGCAGTAAGAGCCAAGGAAAAGAACAGTGTCTTGAGGATTAGACTGAAATACGGGTAGGAAACTATTACCAATGAAGGTCTATGATTTACTCATTTATTCACATTGAGTGACAACTTTGAGTACTGGCAAATTAAAAAGAGGTGGCATGGTTTCATCTGGTTTGAGGGGTGGGAGTCTCTGTTAATTGCAGTTTTTGGCTATGAAAGATGCCCAGTGTGCAATGGGACACAACTCAGGCATTTCTCGACAATGTAGGTCACAGTTCAAACATAAGCACGTATAAAGTTATGCTTGTGGGGTTTACACTTGCTAGGTACACCAGATTTCTGTTTCCATAGATTAATTATTCTATATTGCATAATGAGGCTGAAAGAAGTCTCAAGGGATCACCAAGATTATCATTCTGCCCCAATGTAAAATGAGTTGCTTTCTCTTTCAAGTGATGGCAAATTCACAGCCTTCCCAGTCAGTGGCTTTCTTTTGCTGATTCGAAACACTTTTATTATCTCATCTGATTTCTTCATGCTGCAATTTAAGCCCACTGCTTCTTGTCATACCCACCAGGAATAGGGAAACAGATCCTACTATGTAAGAGCTTGCCATATATTTAAAAATAGATGTCTTTTCTGTTCTATAGGTTAAAATTAGAACACATTTGTTCAACCTGTCCTCCTACATCAAGAGTTGGTGTTTTGTGTTGGTTTTGAGTTTTTTGTTTTGTCTTTGTATTTTTTTTTTATTTTTTTTTTTTTATTTCCAGGGGGCTGGTTTGGGCTTTTGTTGTGTGGTTTGGGGTTGTTTTGGGGTGGGGTTTTTTTGTTGATTTTAATTTTTTTATTTTTTTTTTTTAACAAGAAATACAACAACCTCACTTTGGATTATTCTAGCTTCTCTTATCTGAACTATTCCCAGTTGATTCAACCCTCTGTTAAAGTGAGATGACCAAATGGGGCTCAACATTCCAGTTAAGTAATCTTTTATGCAGCTATGCATTCTGTGACACCTTTGTGCTGTACCCATATAAACCATAACTTGGGGGTTATACGTATAGAATAATGTACCTATCCAATTAGAAGAGTTGTTCACAAATGGGACATTAAAAAACACCTTTCTACTCAACAATAACAATAATAACAAAAAGAGAAACCTTATATAATGGCTTCTCAGGGATACACAATTTAGTTCCCGAACTTCATAGAAACAGAAAACTGTGCTAAAGACTGTAAAATGGCTTCTTCAATATAATCCTTAGCATATTTAAGTACTGCTTCTGCACCTTCTGAAAAGAACTACTTTAAGGATAAATATTTGTATTCTTTCATTGAGGAAACAGTTTGTCAAAAGTAGAAGTTATGTATCTCTTTTGTTCTTATCAGGAAAATTATAATAATCCCATTTTAAATATTCCTCTTCTTGGGAAATTCCAACTTTTACTGTGGTCATAGTATATGCTTGAAGAGCATTGCCTTTCCAAGGACCTTCTTGTATCATAGGATAGTAAAATCCTTTAAATTGGAAAAGACCTTTAAGATCATTGAATCCAACTTAAACCTAACACTACCAAGTCCACCATGACTAAAACTGTGTATCATGCCAAGCAGTAAAAAGCAGACCTCTACTTTTTCACATGATGTACACATGCAGTGAATTACTTTCTAACTGTAGACAGCTAGGGGTGAAAGACAGGGAAACAATCCTCCCATAACATCAGTTCATCTTGCAGCCTACATTAGTGACAGATTTTACAGTCTTATGCTGAACCTTCCATATGGATCATGAGCTGGAGTCAGCCCTAAAAATATGGGAACTTAAAAAAGCTTCTTCTCAGCAGCCACCCCCACTGCGTGCCAAGTGCATCTCTTCCCATGAAGAACAAGGAAGATCAAACACAACAGCTTATGAGGATGAACTCTGCTTGTTTATATTGTTTATTACCATATTTTTGCTCAAACACAGCAAGCTTGCCTGAAAAACAGAAGATATTGGCTCAGTAGGGACAGGAAACAATTAACTGTCTGTACAGATCCCTCATAGGAGGTTTATTATGGGATAAAGCCAAGACTTATGAAGCGTATATATCATATTTGCTTAAAAATTGCATGAAACTCTGTTGTCACAGCATGTCACGAATAGAGCTACATCTTAGTGATAAGTGTCACAAGAGATCAAAGTGAAAAAGTTTGGTTCACAATTCAAGGTCAACTTCACTCCCCTGCTGAAGCCTTCAGTCTGTCTTCAAAAAGGTCATCTCTGACTCACAGCTGCAGAGATTTCTCAAAGCAGTGTGTTGTTGATAGTTCAGTCCCCAGAGGACAGAAGGAAATAGTGTAATTCTGTCACTAATTCAGTCATACCCTCCAGGGTAAGCAGAGGATAAATATGAAGGAAGAAAGCTTGGTTTGGGTACTCAGGCACTAGACTGAAACATCTCTGAGCTGGGGAATGAAAAATTACTCAGGGTATTATGCTATGGAACACACACTCCTGAACATCAGAATGCTCCTTCAAGAGATAGTATTTATATACCTTTTTTCAAGTTTTCAATATAGAATAATGACAGTTTGTAAGAAACATGGATTATTATTATTTAGCATCACAGACTGTTTTCAATCTCAATTTTGTCAGCATAAATCTGCTGTGGCCCTGATCAAGAAATTTACCCTAGTAACACCATAGTATCATAGAATATGAATATCATAGAATCATTTGGGTTGGAAGGGACCTTAAGGATCATCTCATTCCAACCCCCCAGCCATGGGCCGGGACACCACTAGAGCAGGTTGTTCAAAGCCCCGTCCAGCCTGGCTTTGAACATTTCCAGGGATGGGGCATCCACAGCTTCAAGTTGATCAGTCCAAACAAGAAACAAAGTGCTTGCTTGTGTCTTTCTGCATCTAAGTCTCTCCATCTGTGAAATTAAGAACTAGGTCTCTACTTGCTTCATATAAACTTAGTGGAGTTAGTAGGATCAAAAGTCACTGTACTAGGAGTTCCAGTTTACACTGTTATTTTTTACTAGCACCAATACTTGCACAGTATTTAATTTCAAATAAAATGCACAATGTTATTCACGTTTTACTTGTACAGAGTATAAGGGCTGTGACTACACAACCTCAGTCTCTTTTTCCTCAAGGTCACTGTTGAAAAATCCCTAGTTAGATACAGCACAAAGCAATAATTCAAAGGAAGAAACATTGGAAAAAAAATTGTCATATCTACAAAGAGCTCTCCCTGTTTTCTTCAGTTGATCTTTTGGAGGAGAGATGTGGACTTAGTCAACACACCCTTATCGTTCAGGGAATAATTTCTTCAGAAGGACTCATCAAGCCCAATATTAGCACATACTACTTCCTCAGTTATCTTTTCTTGCTCTTAATCTCAAAACTTTGTAATACGGATCATTCATTTTAAATCCTCATTCCAAGAAACACACCAGACCTGCACTTCTGCATCTCTATGTATTTGCGCTCACTACGCGATTTGCTGACCACCATGTGCACTACAACTGCCACCAAGTTTAACTCAATATAGATGCCTGCATGGCTCCTCCAAATTACAGATTCTGAAACCAGCTGGTGCTATTCTCCCTTATTATGAAAACACTCCCAGCACACCTGTTAAGGTATGGCTAAGCCCCTTCCCTGCTCCTCTTAAAAGTTTGAGTCTTGCAGAACCACGCAGTTCTGATGGTGCATCATGTAGCTAGAACATGCTGAGTTCCAGATAAAAGCTTTAAGACTGAATTAGGAAAAAAAATTATCTAAAATATACATATACGCACCCTATCTCTGTTCTGCTCTCTTTAAGGAGTCCTGCTTCAAGGAAATTAAAAGAAGTGATTCTAGTGATACTTAAAATATTTTTTATTTTTTCACTTTAAATATTTGTGCTAGCACTACCAAAAAAAAAAGCTGAAGCTGTAAGTGGCCTGCAGTCAGTGAGACACTTACCAAAGCTGAAATTACACCATGTTGCAAAAAGGGAAGGGAGCAGGATGAGAAATGCAGGAAGACCTCAGAACAAGTATTTGTTAAGTGCTGCAATACACTATGCGCTAGACAATGCTGAGATAAAATTGTTACAGAATATAAGCTGCTTCTAAAAATTTATCACTGTGGCATGGTAGGAGAGAGCCATTACATTCAGTACAGAACTGGAAGCCTGATTTTAAATTCCTCATAGTGAGTGCGCCCACCAGTGTCTGTGCCTTGGTGCCATCCCCATCATTCCCAGTCAAGGGAAGATGGCAGTGGCTGATGTGGGGACAGTGATGTTACGATGCCCTTTACCCTGGGTGAAGCCAGCAGTGAGCTCTTGCTACAGCAAACCCATTTGCCACTTTTTTTTAGGAAAGCCTTTGGACTGAGTTTTTAATTGCATTCCCACAAAGAGTTTAGTACTTATTTAGCATTCTGCAGCTGGGGAAAAGCGTGAGTTTTCCTGCAGTCATCAGTAGTAATGCTGAAACCAATAGCCCAGAGGATTCATTTAGAAGAACCACAGCCTCCTAAGATTTATCTGCATCACCTGAGCCTTTTCTCTTTCCATTGTCTACAGTTTTCTCAATTGATATGTGTCTTGGATTAAGACTTTAATCTCATTTTCTTAGAGATGGGAGAAAGGATGTGTGTATCCATAGAGCAATGGAAGAGCCTGGAGCCAAAGCTGAGCAAGCTGAATGGCAGGTTTCACCTGAGACAGGAGTGATGTGTCCCAGGAAAACACAGATTTGAACTAAAAAAAAAAAAAAAAAAAAAAAAAAACAAACCACAACCATAAAAAGAAGTAAAAAGTAAAGAATCTATGAATCTATGAGCAAGTGTGCTGGCAACTCCAAGGAAGGTGTCACTTCTGTTTCTTGGATTTACCTTTATGTGCCACACTGTGTATTCCTGACTAATCTGAAACTGCAAATACCCTGAGTCTGGTGTCCCCAGACTCCCCATTCAGTCTAATACTCAATAAAAACGGTCACCAGTGCAGCTATTAGTAAGAGTAAGTAACATGCTGCCTGTGGATTTTCCCAATTGCTCTCTGGTAACTGTCAGAGCTATTAATGCGTTCAGTGCCAGGGATGCTTCCCCTGAAGAATTTCTTTCAAGGAACAAGTTATTTGTACTGCCAGAAAAACTCGCCTTGTTTTTCCCCTTATAGTCTGAGCTAGAGTTTAGCCCAAAATGTCTGCTGCAGGAAAAAAAAATAGATTTAGGCATTCAATGAAAATAGGAGATTACCTCCTTTGACCACAAGTACTTTTAATTTAGATTTAAGAATATGTACTTAAGTATGTTCATTGGTATCATTTCCAGCAAAAATAACACTGCAGATCTAAATTCATTATAGTTAATTTCTTACATTTCTCACTCTGTATTTTACAGGACATACATGGGATTTCTACAGCAATTGCAAAATAAACACATGGGTTGCTGATGCTAAAACTCTAGAACACTGGACTAGCTGCTCTTTAACTAGCATATAAGGAAATGTACGATGATGTGGGATCATCAGCTTTCCTCTCAAACATTCTGTCCTCCAGGAGAGCAGCAAGAAGTGGGGTAGAACTAAATATCAAAGTTTTTCTAATTCTAGGTTTGAAAATACTTCAAAGTTTTGAAAATTTTATTAATGTGCAATTAAGGAAGCGTTTGGAGGAAGGGAACGAAGCTAACCGAAAATCAAAAATATGTGTTACTTCTAGTTCTACCTCCTTTTGACAAGGTTAGGCATTTCACATTTAAAAATTCATGCTAACATTTTGACAGTAGCCCTTATGTGTATTTTTAAGCCCCGCGATATCACCATAAAAGACTCAAAAGACATTTTTAAAATATAAGTTCTAAAATTTTTTAAAACCTACTTATTCATATGAAAACATTTAATTAAGAAGTCAGGGTTTTCGTATGCATATTAGCCTACTTGAAAAATGCCTATTCCGACCCAGAATTAAAACTCACCATGAGTTCCTCCATCTCCTCCAAACATTAAGGAAAATCGCGCTTTACTGTATATTATTCCTTATTAGAGAACAGGAAACCAGTGCAAGCCTCATTGGAGGGATTTTTCTGAAAATCCCACTGCTTGAAATAGCATCGATAGATCAAGTACAAGAGCAGAAGCAGGGACCTTTTGAAGTAGGAAAAGGTTTGATAGCAAAGCTCACTATTTCATCAGCATACTCACATCGGTGCGTGAAGAGAGAACTTCTCAGAAAATGCTCCTTTAAACATTACTACATCAACAGAAGCAAAACCAGCTGACAAGACTTAGTCTGATCACATATTCAATACCTCTCAGGGTTTTTAACAGGACACCTACACCTGTTTTGAGGAGTGGGCTTTTTTGAACTCTCCTAATCAATGGTGAGTGAGAAAGGCTGAGTTTTAGAGTAACAGTCATGAGAAAAAAAAAAAATAGTGGGAATGTTTTTGTTAACTCTACAACAGGGCAAAATTTTCTCTGTGACTGTCAACTTCATAACACAATTAAGTGTAAATAAACTCATGCATAAGTAAAGAAACATGAAGCACAAACTATGGCACAGAGCACTGATCTCTTATGTAAGGCTGCAAGCATTTCAAAGGGATGTTGAAAGCTTTCTCTTAATAAGTTAAATTGCTGAAAAGCCACATTTCTGCATGAAGCATTTCTAAAGCATGTTCAGAAATCTCACTCTGTGGAAGACTGCTACTGAAATACAGGGAAGAAGCAAAGCAGTAGTTTGAATAGTGGTGGTTTGTATATTTGCACACCTAGTCTTTTTATCAGTGTCTAAAAATAGCTAGAAATCATAAATAAAGGATGGTGAAAGATGACCCCCATTTTATTTGCTTTTCTCTAGGAAAAGGTGAGGTTTATCAAGACTCCCTGCACTCAAGAAAGCTCAAGGACTGTTGTTTTTTTTTCTGGCACATGCATTCCAACATGAACCATGAGGAGATGCTGCAACATGGCTCAATGAATAATGGAGGGCACATGTGCAGCCCTCAAGAGAACCGGGTGCTATTCTCAGCTATTCCATTAACCTGCTTTATGGTCCTGGGCAAGTTATTTCACTTCTTCTTGTTTCCATTTCCTCTTTGACTGTCTTGTTGATTTAGATGACAAGCATTTGTTCCAGGGATAGGCTTTTACTATTGCCTGTGGATTTCTTTACTAAAGAGGCCTTTACTTCTAGGCTATGTCTCTAGGCATTACTTGAACATTAACTTTGGGAAGAAGATGTCTACTACAGACCTGGAGAATGACCACTAGATCAAGAAAACATGAGTCCATTCTCTATAAATAATATTTTTTTCCTTTCTGTGTGACTAATGTAGGACCTAGACAGGTGATGAGCTTCCCAAAGTATTCCCTGCCTTATGTTGCCTATCCTGGTGGCAACACATCTCCTGTCTTTCAAAGGCTGCCCACTACCTAAAAAGTGCCAGTGCTTGTGCTGACACCATATTTCCTGTGGTTTCTCAACCAATTATTAAAAGAAAGATCTCAAAAAACATGTCTATGAGTTAGAATTCAGGATTCAGCCAGAGATGACCTCATCAGCCATTATCTACTTGTTTTTTGGGAAGGTAGCAGCCTCAAATAGGGAACCCTTCACTCACATTCTCAGCTGTTTCAATAGCTTGGACACTGAGGCAGATGCATATGTAGGTTTCAAGGGTCTACTATCAAACCCAGGACCAGATCACAGTGTTTAACAGGAGATGAAGTTGTATCAGAGCCTCCCTCCCTCATGAAACCTCTTATGCTGCTTGGCCACCAGCGCATTTGCCAGTAAAAGCCAGTTTCTGTCTCTAATCTGAAGGTATCATGCCGTGAATTACTTAACGTAGTGTCTAATACATGTAGGCAATGAATAAATATGAGCATACACAGTGCCTGAGATCACACCTCAGTTCTTTCAGGAAAAGCACTGCTCCAAAGTGGAGCTCAGGCATAAACTGATGTTGTGTGCAGTGGAGAAGTGGAGGACCCTAGCAAATAACAAGACCACCTCTGACATGTCAGTAATGGGATTCAGAGAGAAAAAAAACAACCAAACAAACAAAAAAAGCATGTTTGGACTTTAACTGATAAACCTGAAGAGTAGCATGGTTCCAAATATGTTCAGCCATAAAAGAAGTTCCCATGCACAGCAGAGCATTAATACCTGAGGTAATGAAACCTTAATCTCTATTACATGGCTTGGAAAAATGGCATTGCTGTGACAACATGTTCTTAAAAAAGTGTGAATTCTTGTTAAATATGTAAAGATAACGTCAGAGCTAGGAATTTTTTTCTTCCTTCAAAACTAAGGAAGTACTTAAATTAACATTTTAATATATTTTCTGAGAAAGAACACTAAATGTTGTTGGAGGTTATTATTAAAAAGATACAGAAACAAGTAAGTGCCCATAATAAATAGCTGATATGCTAATAAATGTAACCATTATAAATTAAATTGGGGATTTTTTGTTACAATAATGCACGCAAGCATATACACATAGCATTGTCCCTACAGTTTTAGAGGGCATTAAATGCATTTAAAAGGCATCAAGTTCTGCATCTGCTTGGATATGTTTCTAGAAGGACAAGCAAAAAAGCTGAGTTAAAAACCCCTTTGTTTCTTATAATGCAATGTTCCTGAAAGGAGTCCTCAGTGGTGAGGCAATAGAGGGGAAGATCTAATTCCAAAATAGGTATGCAAAGTATGCGACACAGATAAAAATTTTGCTTAGAGAGGGAACAAAAGTTCTGACTCTGCACTGCTTTACAAGTGGTGCAAGTACTTGTATCCCCAGAATAAAGGTGTGAGTGATGCCTTTTTATCTTTCTGCTGGACAGTCAGTTTTGTAATCAGTCTGTGCACATTCAAACTAGGAAAGAATTGCTTCCATAAAGAAGATGGCAAAGTGCTGAATGAAATGCAGTCTGGGAAGAGCTCACAGATTGACAGGCTGAAACCTGTGCCTGCCTGAACAACACTTTCACCATTTGATTGGAGACAAGGTTTCTTCCACAGATGTTAGGACCAGAGTTGTTATTATCTCTTCTGATGCAAAGCAGAAGAAGTGATAGCCTGTCATCCTGCAATTCCTTAGCTGTAATTCAGCTGGAGCAGATCATCTAAAAGAAATCTTATTTTAAATTATTCAGATGATTGATTTATTGCCCTTTGAGATAAATACTAGAGAAAAAAAATATCTAATTTTGTCAAAAAAAATAATGCTGCTGTTTGAAGACAGTGGATAAAATTTCAAAAATATTTCAAAGAAATGAGAACTAGAGTTTTATTAATTCAGGCATGCAAATCACACAGGAACATTTGAAATTAGAATTTAATAGCCAATTAGGACATAATACGGAATCTTTTCCCCTTGCTGCTGAGTTGAAGCTGTTAATGTTTATGTTTTAATATATAGAATCAATTCAAACAAGATGAATTGGTGTATTTGTTCAGACATTCAACTTGTTTATATGTCCTTTGACATTTGCAAAACAAACACATGCCTGTAAAGTAAATAGTTACAATCTTCTGGAACTGTGCAAGTGTCTTTTCTAATGACTCACATGACTCATTAGAGTATGGTGAGAGTGTCAAGCTGTATTAAAGAATGTCAAATTGTTTGAATCATGCCTGATTCATGCAGCCTTAAACAGTCTGGCTGAGGTAATCCAACATGACATGGAACCTGATATAGTATCAAAAAGGTCATTATATTTATCTACAAGTTATTTTAGGAATCTGAGCAAGATTTCTTCTTTTAATGTTATACTCTGTTGAAGGTCTGACTGGTGACAACAGGAAAGACTGCAATTTTGTTGTTGTTTTTTATGGTGAATCAGTATAACCTAATGAAAGTCTTAAGATATCTGGACTTACACTAACACAAAAAGGGTAATTGATCCTTGACAGAGAAAATTCCTACTGTTAGCTACGCACTTTTACAAAATGTTAGATCCAGAGGGGTGAAGAAATCATAATGTAATTCTCCAATATATTTCTGTAACACTTTGAACAAATTAAATTTCAGCAACACAAGCTAAGATCAAAATTTAAAAATAAAAAAATCTTTGGTTTTTAAAAATAAGCCTTTATCAAAATAAAATCATCAGAATGTAGTGATTTACAGTAATGACTTCATCAAGGAACCAAAGAGATAGCTTTAATAGCTGTATGGAAAGTATTTGTAAAACTCACTTTAAAAGTCACTTTTCAGGTCAGGTCTGTATTCTAATCACAATCCACAGATTAGACAATTATGTTATATGGTTTTTAACCTGGAGAAATAAAAAAAAAAATAAAAAATTATTTGTTACAGCATATTTTGCATATCATCTCTTTGAAAATAATAACACTAGCAGTGTTCAGCATAGTACTCAAAAGTGAAACAGTGCTTTATATCTTTTTCTAATTTCTGCAGAACCACCTGTCTGTTCCACATCCCACCCTTATCATTTTTATCTTCATTAGCAATTGCCTTGTCAGTGTTCTTTAAAAAAGTACAAAATGAAGACTTTTTTAGAAACATAAACTCAGCTGTCTCAGCCGTGTCTGTCAAACTGATATGTGCCAACTTGATTTATAAAACCAAGTCATGTTGTTGTTCCATCAGTGGATATAAATATTGATACTTTATGCAAATTATATAATATTTCACATTGGAAAAATCCTTGGAGTTCGTGCATCTAGTCTATGTGATTGTGTTATGGTATAAAGATATTTAGTAAAAGATTCTAACAAACATATGTCTGATATAACCTATTTATACCACAATCTAAGCTTTGCTTTAGAAAACCTCTTCTTATGCTAATAACAAGTGACAGAGAAACCTCAACTCTTTATCATAACTATTTCTATTTCAGACATGAGCACTTTATATTTGCTGTATAAAGCAGGTGCCAAGATTATACTTGCTCAATCTCCTTTGGTTGTTTCATGTTAAACCAGTGGATCATCTAGAGAAGGACCTCTATCTAGAGAGCAGTTAACCTCTAGATTTCTAGGATGTCATATTAGAAGACTTTTATGATTTTAGGCACAGGTTTTCAAGCTAATACTAATAGGTTCTTCAAAGGAAGTTAATTTAGGAAATATCTAGAGGAAAATAAGAATTTTGGAAATATATATCAATGTGACAAATGTGTAACACTATCTGTACCTTCAAAAGGTTCATCAGTTTGTGCTTTACAGAGAAATCAGCAGGATCCAACCGCTTTTCTTGAGGAACAATAAGAAAAAACTAATTTGTACATTCCTTTGAAGTTGTTTGAAGTACAGAAATTCTGGAGTTCATGAATAGCAAACATTTCAGTTTCTGATTCATGTAGACCAGATTCTGATACCCTTCCCAATCTGAAAAGCAACTTATTCATTCACTTCAAGAGTTGTCTTAGGAATTTCATACCTTCAATAAGCAAATAAGCCCATGATACCTTACAAGACATTGGCATTGTTGGAGAATGAGATGTCTCTTTCTCATATTCCATTAAATAATTTAAAAAGTTCTAGCCTCATGTTTGACAAAATTAAAGAAATAATCAGACCTGGGAACATTTTGCAAAATGAAATTCTTCCTTTCTAATTAGTCCTACTCAACAGTTCTTTGTCAGACATCTACTGCGCAGACATTTATGAGGAGTACTTTCAGCATTTCTGAATTGGCTTGATAAATAACTGAAGTTGCGCATGCCTGACAATAAAGATTTGCTGTTCTTCCTAAAGTGAGAAACAAACAGTGAATGTTATAGCTTCATCTGTTTGCTTGCCGTTTCATTTTTTAACAGCTGACTATGTCTTCCATGTGAAGCGTACTGACACACACAATTCATAAGGAAAGGAATCAAGTGGCTGCTTGTGAAGAGCTGACAATCTGTATCTTGTGGGAGTTTCTTTCCTTGCTACAAGGAGCAGGAGCTTCAAAGATCGAACAAGGAGAGTGAATTAAAATACGCAGGTTAAGGTAATTTATATCCTACAACTTCAAAGCTGCTGAGGAGTTTTCTGGATCATTACTGATGAATTTTAAGACAGCATGTCGCCCTACAGAAAAAAATAAGCTAAAATTATGCTAGTATCTAAAAGGGAAAAACCCTAAAACCTGGACTAATCTGGAAGGAAACCTTCTCTCTGAGTTCAGCTCCCTGTAATGCTCCCTGCACTCACCAGGCACAGGGCAGGAGTGAGACAGCCTTCCATGCCCTCCCCGGGATGCCCCCACAAAGAATCTGATAACATCCTATTATAACTTTTGCAAAATGTTCTGCTTTTCAGTGTCATGTTTTCACCTGCAAATAGATTTCAAAATGTCATGCTTCATCCTGAATGAACTGGCAACAAGAAGCAAAGTTAGCTGACTGCTGACTTCTTGCTTATAATGATTTTTCAGTCTGTGCTTAAGCTGAGAGGAAAGAGATTGATGGAAAATATGTTTCCATCTGCTTAATGAAATTTTAATTATCCGTTTCCTGCTTTATAATGTCTTGTAAGTGTCTCACTGCCATACAAGAACCATCCTATTGCATTTCATATAGATTCATGCTTGTATTTGCTCTTACAGCCAAGGCAGCATTCATCTCTGTAACTTTCTACTTATAACCTTGAATATCTTATAGATATTCATTTCCAACTAAATCTGTCTTAACAAGGTTTATAATGTATTATAAAGTCTAGAAGAATTTCTCTTTGGTGTGCTAAAAAAGAGCTGATGTATCACAACACCAGAGGTTTCTGACTTAACTCGGCAAAGTAAATCGGGAAGCAATTTTATTTGTCATTTCTCTCGGGGATTTTCAAGGGTTAGCTTTAGCAAAATCCCATGCCAATGAAAGTGAACCTGACAATACAGAATATATGAAGCCTCTTCTCATTAAATCTTCTGATATAGCTCCCAAAGACTTCAGAAGACTGCTAGATAAGGCTCACAACAGGAAAACTTTTATTAGTACATGTTTAAAAGCCGTTTACCTCTCTGCTTGGCCAGGTCTCCAAGGACGAATTTAGCAGTGAAAATGAGAGAAAGCACTAAAGACCTTAAGCCAAACTAGACACCTTTTTGGGTGGATGCAAGGTGCTTGAATAGCCTCATTGAGTTCAGAGGAGGTTAAGTTCTCCACGTAGGCATATCCTTGGCATGTCAGAAATACAGAGGAATTAATACACTTAAGATATAACAGGAACCATTATATCACCAAACTTACATATCTTGTCATGAGGAATATGAAATATCTCATCACTTTAAAGATCTAAACTCAGCTAATAACAATGATTACAGTATCCTGAAACATAATGCTTAGTCCTTTCATAAAATGCTTACCAATATTTGCAGTTTCTAATAGTGAATTAATATGAGTTCTTCTTATTGAAAATCTTGAAAGTGCAAAAAATTTTGACTTGCTGCTTGTTCACCTGCATACAGAAGCTCATAATTCAGGTTTAAGTGAGAGTTGTTGTTATGTGTTTGAAGCCCTCACAGCATTCTCTCTTTCTAAAGTGATGGAATTGTTAAGGGGCTATTGCTGAAGTGTTTTTGGTGCAGCAGTTTTTGAAAGCATCAGGTCATTAATATTAATACCAGGATTAATATTAATGATAGTATTTACAATATGCTATTAAAATTTAAATGAACAGAGTACTGTGCAAATACCAGTTGTGCACATGAATATAAAATTGAGTATCTCATATGGGAAATAGTTTTTTCTCTATCCCTATCCAGTTCTGACTGCATGTATTTTTTTTTCATCTGCTAAGGAGAGATTTAACCAACAAACCGAATCAGGTGGATCTAGCTCCTCCTCAAATTCTTAGCTTAAACAATATTGGAAGTACTATTTTTTTTAAAAAAGTTCAGTTATTCAGAGAAATAGTATTAAGACTTTGTGAAGGTTTTGAAAAGAATCCTTCTGGATTAGAAAATGTTAAGAAACATGCAGACTGAAAATAACACTTGCATGCATTTTTGCAAATGTGGTTTCTTGATCCAGTTCTTAAAAATTAGATACCGTTTTCCAACATATCCATTCCCATAGGATACCACATAGGTTGTGTCTTACACAGCTGCTACAAAGTGGTTCAAAAATGCTGTCCAGAAACCTGTAGTTGCTCCCTGTGCATGCAGGATGGAAGGACCAACCACTCTCCCAGCAGTTCCCACTGCAGCAACCAACATACCCGGGCTCTGAGGTTTATGACCCCTGCTTAAAAAGGAGCATATGGCCCTCCTACTGCTCTGCATATGTCTTCACCACAGGAGCACAGCTTCCATGTGGAATTAGCTTTCTTCTCCCTACACTGCTCCCTCAATTAAGTAAGATTCATCTATTATGAAAATACGGTCCTGTCTGACCTTTCTCTGCTTCTTTGAACCTTCTGTGTCTGTCCAGCTGCTACCTTCAGAGGTACAGGACTGAGTGAAGGAATCCCAGCACTTTAATCTTCCTTCCTGGCAAACTGCTCTCCATCATCTTCATCTCCCTAATCTCAGAACTGACACCCTATTGTTGTATTCATCTGCCAGAGTATTCCAGGATGCAGAGATTTTTAAAACTGAAATGGATTTAATGACCTATTAACATCACAGAATTTCCTACATTGTCACAGTTGCAAAGTCAAAAAGTTATAATTTGGAATTGTAATGCTGGACTTGAAACATGTTGCTGCTTTTTTTTTTTTTTTTTTTTTTTTTCTCCTCACAAAACACAGTGCTAATGAGTGTGCAGATAATTAATATCGAGATAAACAACTGCAGTATTCTTGATATTTAACATGGATGGTAGTACTGCAGGACAAACCCTAAATGTGATGGCAGAACCTTCATTTTTTTGGATAAAATACCTATGAGTCTACATTTAGAGATAAGTATCACTTTTGAGTACCAGACTGTTCTCTGCAGGAACAATTTAGTCTGGAGATTAAATACTTCTCTACATTTACCAAATGTGAGCAGCTTCATGCATAGATTCATCAAAATGCCCTTTTCTGCAAAGTATGTATAGCTGCATACAAATTGTGTTGCATATATAGATGAGCACAATTTCTTTTTCAATCTTCACTCTTTCTCCTCAAATACAAACTATCAGTCTCTGCTCTCATCACTGAATGCTTGCTTAATCTGCAATTTGGAAGTAAAGGTTTGCACAAATGAATTTGAGAAAGTCATTGAACTATTACACATAAAGTTTGCCTTTACTTCCTTTTTTTTCTTTTTCTAGTTTTCATTTCTTCTTATTTTAACTCTTGTTTCATGTGGCTAAATTCAATATGTCTTTATAGTGTGGAATATATATGTGTGTATGAATATATAAGTATGTATCTATATATATATGAAATGAAAACCTACTGAAAAGAAATTGCAGGCAGTGAAACCAACATTGCTTATGCTTTTTCCACATTAGAATTCTTTTAAGGAGTTATGCAAAATGCAAGTTATAAAAACTCAAAAAAGTGACTTGAATTATAAGAAGCCTCATTACAGCTTCCTATTCTTTAAAGAATATCATTCTCCTTGATTCTATATTCTTTCTCGTAAAGAGGAAAAATATGACAATCACGATAATTAAAGTCTAAAAACTTCATAGATAAGAAAAAGCTAAAAGAACCATTTAATGAAAAGAGTTATGTTCTATGATTACATTCATTCAGTATTATATCCTGAGTTCCTGAGGCTGGAATGGACACTTACTCTTTCATTAAGAAGGAGTATTCTGCCAGAGATCTGTGCATACTGGTACAGGATAAAGTTTAGGGTATCTTTGTGTAGGAAATATAATTTTGCACACCAACACATGAGGACAGAGTGGCTTGGAGTAGCAAGTGAGCATTCAAGGAATTCTGAACTCACAAAGTTTTGTGCCCTCCAGAGCTCTGAGGTAGGATGTAGACAAAGACATGTTCTTTAGGTATCTCTCCATTCTTCAACACTTTGAGATTTCAATACTCTACTGTGATCACACTTCACACTTTTATGAAATGCAGGATCACCATTTCCAACCTGACCTCTCCATTGGTAGCAGAAGACAAGCTGCCTTGTCAGCAGGGTCTGAAGGCCAGAGCAGAGCATTTTATAATGTTGGAAAACAGTTTATAATCAGCCCCTTCACTTTGATGCCCTGTGTTACAAGTGTATAAAATTGACCCTGGTTTGTACCTTTTCATCTCACTACAGTCATGATCTGCAACTGGGGTCTCTGGCCACTGATATAATATAAATAATAATTGAAGTTATTGAGCTGAGCTAAATTTCAGTACTATATAAATACTATTACAACTGTGTTTGGGATTGATTCTCAACTCCTTCTAGGACCTAGTGGGTTGAGGAGATTGGACAGGATCTCATTGCTCTCATCTAAATGTCTCCTGAAAAGCCATTAATCCAAAGGAGATTCCTTTTGTTAACCACTTCTCACCTTGGCATGGTTGAGCAGTAGCAGTACCTACCTCCAAGTGCGTATCATACAGCTTTGCATTAAACAACCATTTCTGCCCTGGTGAGCTGATCTTCTTTTATGGACAAAATCACAGTCAATCCTGGTTTTAGTGAGCTTCCTGTATTTCTTCTAGATGAAAAATATTCTTGTACAGCATGATTCAGTTTCTGACTATGTCAGGAAGCAATAAAGGCATTTAAGAATTGCTGTCATTTCTATATGAGCATTTACAAATCTAGATGCAAGGCTTTGTCCATTCTGCTCTGAGTGTGAAATTCATGACATCTCACCCATTTTTTTTAGCAGCAACAACAAGTAGAAGCAGTACAAGTGTGAAACTGTCAAGCTTCTGACTTAATGGTAACAGAAACTGACATTCTTACACAGCAAGTTGTATTTCAGGATACCAAAGTAGCTTAAAAAAGTAAATACAGAGGTCGCTCCCTAGGGTGGTGGACTCTAGTTATCTCTGGAAAAGAAAGCAGAAGCCTTTTATTATTGTATAGCTTCAAACTGCTATTTCAAGAAGAAAATGAAAAATGTCAGTTTTCAGAGATAAAGGAAAGCTTATGGTTTCAATCTCACAACTAGGTAGCATTGAAATCCCATCAGATTGAATCCCACTGAAATGAGGGAACAAATGGAAATACGACTGAGTCAAGCTATAGTGACGGGTTCTGCTTTGGCTAAGCACTAATTGAAATTTCCATTTTCCTAGCCAGATATTCATTCCTCTGCATAAGAAACTTTAATCTCTTTATCAAGCTAATAGACAACCAGTTCAGGTTTCATTTTGCAAGCCCTAGCCACCCTTTCAAAAAGAAAAAGACTCTCACCACCTCCAATAATGATGACACTATGAAGTTGTTTAAGGCCTAAAATAACCAAAGTGGGCAAACTAATCCTAAATATTCTCTCCAAGATGGCCATGTCGAGTGTCTAATACCACTGAAGCATGACCATCAGTTTGACAATATTTTTGTAGCCACTAATGGAAAGAGTGTAACCTCATCTTATAATAAAGCATCTTTTCCATCTTTCCCCTCTTTGACTCAACCACCAATACCACCTTCTCTGAGTTACAGCGGTTGTTGCTCTGCGGCAAGGGAAATTTTCATTCCTCCTTTCCTCTCTCAGGTATATCTCTTTTTTCAGCAGCACCTCCCCATGCTGGTATGTCTGCTCATCCCCTTTCAAACATCTGGAAAGGATCGGGTACAGATTTGGAGAGAAGAGAGATGGTCAGGGAAGGACAGGGGCCCCAGCAGAGACCTACCCCAGCCTGTGATTATCCCCTCGCTCCTGTCAGCTGCATTGACGCCTTCTAGACATAGCACGTAGCACACATTTATTTCTCACCAGGACTTCTGCATCTTCCTACAAGTGCCTGTAAACTTTTGACATTAACTACAGCCATAATGAGCAATGGGAAATAAGTATTATACATTTTCTAGAATTCATGGAGCATATATTTGCTTTTGGCGTGCAGTCCAGCAGAGAACTGTGAGATTAAGTGGTTACATCTTGCAAACTGAGATGCCCATTTGCTGTATCTTTAATAAACATCATGGCTTTGAGTGTATTTAAATTAATATAATTTGTTAAATCTTTCTGTACAGAAAATCAATTTTACTAGGGTAGAGACAAAAAGTTAATCAAGCTTAGTCAGAAGAAAATTGGCCTTTTCAATTTTGTTTACAGAAAAATAACCCCATACATTTTTAGGAAAAAGAAAAATCAGCAGCTGAGATTGTGAGGTAAAACATCACTGAGCTGAATAAAAGATTTCTTAAAAGTCAGGAAGACTTGACATGTTGTTTACAGTTCTTACTGAAGTTTCTTGAATTACACAGGGAGTTACAAGTACAGCTTCTGTTCACACTAATAGAATGACAATGAAAAGGCAGCCCTTCAAGTGCTCTGAGGAGTTCGTGCTGTGAAAATATCCCTCCCAAATTATTTTGGATTATGTCATACGCCCAAGGCAAATTGGTAGTTTTCTGTGATCACTACCAAAGTCCTGATGTAAAAACATGGACATAAAACAGTCATCTAAAGGGCAGAACTCCCCCTGAAAAAGCAGCCATTTCTCCTGATCTCTCTCTCAGCAGTCTTAGCTGAGCGGCTGTTGTGGAGAAGTATTAAGACTTTTAAGTGGCTTCATTTCACCTTTTGAAGAATTTATGAGCCAGAAATAGGTACTGGCAGGGACCAAATCAGAAAAAAAAGCAGAAGCTGGCAATAGACTTTCTGACTGCCTGCTGTAAGTGGTCATGAATAACTCACCAGAAGGTAAGCCCAGCTGGTGGAACACACCTTTATTATTATTTTTTTTCCATAGCAAAACATATAATTGTTTTTATTTGTATGCCTCCACTTTTTGAAGTTTCCCAATGTTCTACATTCACAGTTCATATAGAAATCAATTTATCCACTACTGAGACTCATTCCTGAAAGATAATAGGCAATAACGGAACAGTAAGTGAGAACAACCTCAAGGAGCTGGAGAGGACATACATTGCAGAACTTCCTCCAGCAGCTGGAGCAGCACTGAGAATTAGGCCTTTTCTTTCCTTCTCTCTCTTAGGATGACATCTCCCTATTTATGTCAGTCATTTTCAGAAGCTACATTAACATTGCCTGAACCTGACTAAACACTGGACTGGTTGCCAAAGCCTTTCTCTGCAACGATGCTGTGCTGTTTCTTGGTTAGTATGAAATAAATTAATAAATATACATTAAGTCTGGGAGGAACGGATATTCCAAAGCCACTTAAAATTTATATATAACCTTGAAGATTTCTGGTCTGATACTCATAACTATGATAAGACAAATTGAGACTATGGCTTTGCAGTTAACACTGCTTTTATATTTTGTGTATGCAAAGCAGAGGGAGGTGGAACTCAGAAAATAATGAGTTTTGCATTCAGCCACTGTCTTCTGTCAACTTGACTTCTGTCATCACTCTGCCTTTAATCAGGGTTCACATTATTGTCTCTCCTCAGATTACCTACCTAGCTTTTTCAAGTCATTAAAATAGAAACTCTAAAATTGAACTCAGAAGACATACCTTTATTTATTTTTCAGTATTTCTTCCTTCCTTTCACCAGTCACTGAAAGTAGACCGCAAAGTCAGAATTAATCCTCCTTGTTCCTTTCCCTCACATTCATACTTTCATTTCCATCTTAATAAATCCACTCATCTTTTAGAAATCCAGCCCTTCCTTCCCTTTACTTCATATTTTCCAAACTGGCCCATCTTTCCTTCTCAGCATTCTCTTCTGTGCACTAGTCTACATACATTTAACTCTTAATTGACTTTTGTAATATTTCCATAACATCATAATATTCCCTGTTCTTTTTTCGTAGCTCCTTATTTTACTCTGATTAAAGTTCTGGCTCTATGTCATCACTTTGGAATTTCTGCACAATACCCCTTCCACACTGGTCATAGTTCTCACTTCCATCTCCAGTACTGATCATCACCCTTTGCCACACTGACTCCTTTATGAGGTGCTTGATTTTTGGCTTATAACCAACATTTTGCACCTTTTGTCCCTCTTTTTACTATTTTTACTTTTCTGTTCAGCAGGCTAAATCACTCATTCATTCAGAGTTCTTCATGGTTTATATTTTGAGGCTGCTATTCTGCCAGCAAGACTGTACACATGACATCTTCCTTCAAATGAATCTATACTAGCAATCCATATTCAAAAAAATACAATTCATTTTTTCAGAAGTTGTTAAAGAGCAAATAGCAGCCATATTTTAGAAACTCCAATAATACTCAAAGCCTCATTGACAATTGCTTGCTTGGTAGTGATGCAGAGGACAGATGTTCAGCTGCGGTTACAGAGCAGGACCTTTATTGACTTTTTCCTTGAGACTCCAGATCCCGGTAGATAACTAAGCTGATTCTGTGTACATGACAAGATCATAACCCCAGAAGTCAGATATACAATAATTGCAATTTTCACCTCCAGAAACAGCATTCTCGCTTTACCCATAATGAGTTCAGTAGCTGTATTGAGCTCAATTTTATAATTATGATTCTAGGCACAAGAATTCCATGGACAGGATGGTAAGCACTTCTAACTGTACATTTCACTTCCCTTTCAGAGGTGCAATATTGATGAGTAGTTTGATGTTTGTAACTAGGCTTCCAGGCTTTTTATATTTCTTTCTTTAAAAGTTCTCAAAGCCTATCCACAGGTCCCCTCCTTGATATGTATCCAACCACAGCAAGGCAGGCCCTCACACCAGCTCCTCTCTTCAGTAGGATGGGTACTGGGTCTCTGTTGTGTGCCTTGTGGAGAGCTGGAGGATGTGTGGGGAGAGATTGAGGTCATAAACCTAGTGAGATAGCCAGCTGCAGTCTTAGTAGTACCTCTGGTTGTGAGAAATCACAGGAACAAACTATCCCCAGAACTGCAGTGGATTTTATCTCAAGAAGTCCAGTTGGTTCATCAAGAAAGAGAGCAGAGGAGCAAATGATATAGATGTAAGGCAGATGAGCAAGAGCTGGAAATGAGGGAGGGTTGAAGTTATCTGACAGTATTGTCAAAGTTAACCGAATTGTCTTTTGGACTTCTTTTCCTAAACTGGAAAGAATCCTCTTGGTGAAGTCAGTGCATTATACCCTATGGACACTTGAATTCTAAATGAAAGTTTTAAAATAAGCTTTTTTTCCCAATCCCTTTTCTCCCTTTTATTGGAAATACGAACAAGATAATCTGACATGAATGACCTCTCATGAAATATGCCTCTTCATGGTGTGGGATACAGCTTCTGCATTGCCAGTGAAACAAGGGCTTTGTGCCAAATGTGGGGAAGTAGAACCTACTGGTGTAGGAAATGTTCGGATGTTTTACCTTCTGAGACATATAAAGACCCAGATTTATATACTGTGACATCCCTATCAGAAGTTCCCGTCTCAAAAGCGGTTATTCTAGACAATTTTATATATCTATTTTTAATACGTATATGAAAATGCTATTTATTTTACAAGCATGCTCCAAGTCTGTTCTTGTCTGCTTTTAAACTGTATGAGCAATACTCTGATTGTACTGGCTTTACTAGCCCTAGTTTCCAACAGAACAAATTATACATTATGGACTAACTGAAGGGTCTAATCTCCTTGGATATAATATCTCCCTATTGTCTCTTTATGTTTTTGAGTAGTATAAAGCAAAATCAGCAGGCAGACTTCATTAATGTATGCTGCTTCAGGAATAGCAATTTTTTAAAATAAATCTTTCATTTTATTTATTATTTAAGAACCCAAAAGAAACTGTTTAAAGGACCCTTCCTTTCTCAGCATTACACTCTTAGGTGCTTGTCAATTTTTAACTGCATTTTCAAAGCAGTGTCAGGCAATTCAGTGAGCTGGTCTCCATTGGCTGAGAGGTTCTCCTTAAAATCATTACTTCGTAGTTTAAATAATAATCTATGCTTTTTCCTCTCATCCATACTCAATGTCATTTTTTTCTAGCTTTTTAGAATATAGAGAGAACACCAAAACCAAGGAACTAATATGTATTTCTAATTCTTTGTTAGAAAGACCTGGTTTCAAACCTTTTAAATTGATATTTGTCTTTCAGATTTTAGAGCTCCCTTCTTTTCCAGCACCACTGATGTGATTATATTTTCCTCAGACTAATTTTTTCTTACAATTAACCAGAGACAAATTGCTGCAGAAGAGTAATCAATATGCTTTTTCACACATATATCCAAGTGCCTTGCAGACAGGCACGGCAGAAGTGTCTCCAAGTAACCAAGCAGAGCAGCACCAAGACATGCCTCTGGGTCAAGAGGCCCGGTAAATTGTTAACTCCCTGGAATCAGACTGCTTCCTCAAGTACTATCAGACTCTAACTCCCTGGAATCAGGCTGCTTCCTAAAGTACTATCAGACTCAGCAGGATAATTGAAATAAAGGATGGCAAATGGATGCTGTGTGCCTGAGGCCAGTGTCGGTTGTAGTTCAGGCTTCTGCAGGAGTGAGAAACCACCTCCCTGAGATTGCACTGCCACTTTGCTGTTATGAGTTGCGAAGGAAATCCAGCCACCCTATTTTTATAAGCCTCTAAAATGCTGAAGTCCCTTTTGGGGTTGTCTGCAGCCTGCACAGACTTACCACAGTGCATTAAATTCCAAAGGGGATAGCTTCAGCATCCCTGGCTGATTTCCCAACAGGTCTGGAACCTTATAGAGAGAACAAGATGTTCAGACAAGAAGTGAAGAGCATTATGTCCATAATAGCAACTGAATACATAATGACCAACAATAAGGGAAGAATAAATATATAGAGGTAAGTGCAAGACGTGCAGTGAGTCCTAACTTGGCCTGCAGACCACTTAGAGCTGAATTCAGTGCCCGCTCTGGCAGTAACACAATTAGTGATCCAAGTGATGCAGCCATGACTATAGAGTCTACAGTTATCATCTACATATCGCATGCCAAGATCATTTGCTTCAATGAGAAGAGAATCACAGTATCCAAGTGGCACTGTTGAGCCCTTTTGGTATCCAAGCACTCTGCAAAGTAGGCCACTCGGCATGACTATGATATTTTCTTTTATATGCACTATCCATATGGTAAAAATACGACCCAGATTTTGCAAAAAGGTCTGTACAGCTAGACTTGGCCTCTTAACTAAACCAGGTCACCGTTTTGTTGATGCAGTTTCATGCTTATGAGAAAAAAAAAAAAAGTCTTACACTGAATTGAAGTAATGTCAGATACCTTATTACGTGATTTTCTAGAAGCAGTCATCTGCACATCCTTGTAGCACATCACTATAGATGAAAAATATACCTGCAGAGACAGAAAAAGACCAAATTAAGACAGGCAGTAAAGGTCCCAGTTGCTGCTATCATTTGTCACTACATGAAAATCAATNAATACGAACAAGATAATCTGACATGAATGACCTCTCATGAAATATGCCTCTTCATGGTGTGGGATACAGCTTCTGCATTGCCAGTGAAACAAGGGCTTTGTGCCAAATGTGGGGAAGTAGAACCTACTGGTGTAGGAAATGTTCGGATGTTTTACCTTCTGAGACATATAAAGACCCAGATTTATATACTGTGACATCCCTATCAGAAGTTCCCGTCTCAAAAGCGGTTATTCTAGACAATTTTATATATCTATTTTTAATACGTATATGAAAATGCTATTTATTTTACAAGCATGCTCCAAGTCTGTTCTTGTCTGCTTTTAAACTGTATGAGCAATACTCTGATTGTACTGGCTTTACTAGCCCTAGTTTCCAACAGAACAAATTATACATTATGGACTAACTGAAGGGTCTAATCTCCTTGGATATAATATCTCCCTATTGTCTCTTTATGTTTTTGAGTAGTATAAAGCAAAATCAGCAGGCAGACTTCATTAATGTATGCTGCTTCAGGAATAGCAATTTTTTAAAATAAATCTTTCATTTTATTTATTATTTAAGAACCCAAAAGAAACTGTTTAAAGGACCCTTCCTTTCTCAGCATTACACTCTTAGGTGCTTGTCAATTTTTAACTGCATTTTCAAAGCAGTGTCAGGCAATTCAGTGAGCTGGTCTCCATTGGCTGAGAGGTTCTCCTTAAAATCATTACTTCGTAGTTTAAATAATAATCTATGCTTTTTCCTCTCATCCATACTCAATGTCATTTTTTTCTAGCTTTTTAGAATATAGAGAGAACACCAAAACCAAGGAACTAATATGTATTTCTAATTCTTTGTTAGAAAGACCTGGTTTCAAACCTTTTAAATTGATATTTGTCTTTCAGATTTTAGAGCTCCCTTCTTTTCCAGCACCACTGATGTGATTATATTTTCCTCAGACTAATTTTTTCTTACAATTAACCAGAGACAAATTGCTGCAGAAGAGTAATCAATATGCTTTTTCACACATATATCCAAGTGCCTTGCAGACAGGCACGGCAGAAGTGTCTCCAAGTAACCAAGCAGAGCAGCACCAAGACATGCCTCTGGGTCAAGAGGCCCGGTAAATTGTTAACTCCCTGGAATCAGACTGCTTCCTCAAGTACTATCAGACTCTAACTCCCTGGAATCAGGCTGCTTCCTAAAGTACTATCAGACTCAGCAGGATAATTGAAATAAAGGATGGCAAATGGATGCTGTGTGCCTGAGGCCAGTGTCGGTTGTAGTTCAGGCTTCTGCAGGAGTGAGAAACCACCTCCCTGAGATTGCACTGCCACTTTGCTGTTATGAGTTGCGAAGGAAATCCAGCCACCCTATTTTTATAAGCCTCTAAAATGCTGAAGTCCCTTTTGGGGTTGTCTGCAGCCTGCACAGACTTACCACAGTGCATTAAATTCCAAAGGGGATAGCTTCAGCATCCCTGGCTGATTTCCCAACAGGTCTGGAACCTTATAGAGAGAACAAGATGTTCAGACAAGAAGTGAAGAGCATTATGTCCATAATAGCAACTGAATACATAATGACCAACAATAAGGGAAGAATAAATATATAGAGGTAAGTGCAAGACGTGCAGTGAGTCCTAACTTGGCCTGCAGACCACTTAGAGCTGAATTCAGTGCCCGCTCTGGCAGTAACACAATTAGTGATCCAAGTGATGCAGCCATGACTATAGAGTCTACAGTTATCATCTACATATCGCATGCCAAGATCATTTGCTTCAATGAGAAGAGAATCACAGTATCCAAGTGGCACTGTTGAGCCCTTTTGGTATCCAAGCACTCTGCAAAGTAGGCCACTCGGCATGACTATGCTATTTTCTTTTATATGCACTATCCATATGGTAAAAATACGACCCAGATTTTGCAAAAAGGTCTGTACAGCTAGACTTGGCCTCTTAACTAAACCAGGTCACCGTTTTGTTGATGCAGTTTCATGCTTATGAGAAAAAAAAAAAAAGTCTTACACTGAATTGAAGTAATGTCAGATACCTTATTACGTGATTTTCTAGAAGCAGTCATCTGCACATCCTTGTAGCACATCACTATAGATGAAAAATATACCTGCAGAGACAGAAAAAGACCAAATTAAGACAGGCAGTAAAGGTCCCAGTTGCTGCTATCATTTGTCACTACATGAAAATCAACGATTTTACTTAAAATAAGACATCTTAGCTATGTACAATGCAATGTAAAGATTCAAAACATAACTTCAGCAATCTCTACATGAGTCTGCTGAGATCTTAAAACATTTTCAGGAGTTAACATCCCTATTCATCTTATCTTTGAGGCCTACTGCTCCTCAGCTAGGAACATCTGGGAAAGGCATTAAAGGTCATACTAGTTGAATTTCCATGTAAGAAACTGACTCTGAAAATGGTTATCCCTGAAAATCAGGTCAGCAATACAAACAAGATGTTCAAATATATGTTGTGAGCATGAGACGTTGTAATGTAAGAGCTCTATACATTACTGTATAGAGCTACCCATTTATCAAGAGTCATGACAGTTCTTGACTTTGTTTTTTCCTCTCATCCTTGCTCATCTTAGCAGTGTTCCACTGGACACTCTCCTGTTTTCTCAACATCCTTCTTGAAATGTGGGCTTAAACTGGATGAATTTAAGGTGCAACCTCACCAGTGACAAGCAGAGGAAAATAGCAATGACAACAGTTTTCTTTGATTCACTGGCCATACTCCTCCTAATTCACTTGTGTATTTCATCTCATTTAGTTTGTGAAGGTTTGTCTTATCTGAAATGAGAGCACAATCTTGGCTGATTGTCATGATTTGAGCTGGACTGGCCACTAAAGCAAATAACAGATGCTCTCTAACTTACTTCCCAAGTGAGAGAATAAGAGAGAGAGAGAAATTTAGGGGCTGAAAAGAAACTAAAATACTGTATTGAAATATCAATAAAAAATAATGAAAATAAAATATAATGATATAAATAAGAAGA
>VZRU01004527.1:94114-152180 GCA_013398155.1 Pedionomus torquatus | reverse complement strand
GATATAAATAAGAAGATAATGAAATATATATGAATATATATTAAAAACTGTATCAAGCTCCCAGAATGACAATCATGTCACCATCAGGCACAGTCTGGGATACTCCCAGGCTGGACTCAGTGATGAATGGGAACTGGATTCTGGATCTAGATTCAGGAACACACAGATCGGGATTAAAGGCAGATGAATAGACATAGTCCTCCTCAGACATCTGTAATTGAAGAAAGAAGGGTGACACTTTGATCTCTCAGTTTTTATACTGAGCATGGGGCAGATGGGATGGAATGCTCTGTTCGGTCAGGTTTGGGTCCCCTGTTCTGTCTGCTTCTCCCCACAGGTGGGATCCCTCTACATTTTCTGCTTCTGACCCTCCAACAGGGCAAATAAAGTGAGCTGACCTTGGTTGTTTTAGCAATAAGTAAAGCAGGAGCTTCTTTGCATACCATCTCTTGGTATTCACTATAAACATCAAACCCTATCTGCTAGAAGCAGACACAGTCTGAAAAATGCCCCATTAATTTCAGAGAGTTTAGTTAGTTAGAAGAGGCTTAGCTGAATATTAAAAGTACTGGGAAAAAAATAATAATTCTGTTTTACCTCAAACCAGGACACTGATATTCCATTTGGCATCCGCTCTGACTACTCTGATCCTCATCGGTAGGTTTGCTACTCAGCTGGTCGGCTCCCAGTCTGCGCAGATTTCCATGGTTATTTGTCTCTGGATTGAGACATTTATACTTTTCATACTGAACATCATGAGGCTTCAGCTGGTCCATTTTTGTATTTTACTCTGGTCCTTCTGGATTGAAATTCTGCCATTTGGCATATCAGTCAATTTTCTCCCTGATGTAGCATCATCCATAAATTTGCTGAGAGTGTATTCTGTCTCATCATCCAGGCTGCTGATAAAGATATTGAATAATATCAGTTCCAGTATCGACCCTAGGGTACTCTGTTACCTCTGCCAAATGAGCATCAAGTTATTGATTACTGTTCTATGAGCTTGGCAGGTTGGCAGTCCAGCTGGTTTTCAACCCATATAACCATCCCTTTGCACAGCCCACAGATCCTCCTTTTCCAAGTAAGAATGCCTGAGAGTTGGTGCCAAAGCATTGCTCTAGAGTCAAGGTGCATTAACCCACTATCCTCTCACCCACATATCTGGTCTTTTCAGAAAAAAAAAAGTGAGCAGCTGGGTCAAGTAAGATTTGCCCTGGTAAATCCACAGACACAAATTTATTTACTTTCCTCCTTGGAAATTAAATCCAAAAGGACACGTTTCCCCATCAGGGACTGAGGGGAAGCCTGGTCCTTCAGGGTCCTTCACTGGGTCCTTCTTGATGTTTTTTAGTTGGAAGTAACATTCCTTGTTTTCGAGTTGTTGGGAGCCTTGATTGCCACCACTTTTCATTAGAAAATAGATACAGTCCATCCTATGCTATGCTAATTTCTTTTAGCACCCATGGGTGACTCCCCTTGGTGGCACTGCATTTGAAAATGTACAACTTCTGCCTAGCCCCTAACCTGTGGTTCCACCCACCCACCCTTTGGCTGTCTTCTCCTCCTAAACCGTTGCATAGCACATTTAAAAATCATTTTCCAAACACAGCAGCCTTACGAGTACTACTGAGGGAACTTCAGAATGTTTTCCTCAGCCAGATGAAAATACCTTATACTCTACAGAGACATTTTGCAATTGACCATGCAAACTAATAACTGTGCTGCTTTTGTTAGATGGGAAATTTAAACAGAAGCTAGGAAATATCTGGTGAGGCAGCACTACTCATAGACACTTGCAGCAAGGTCATGACATAATCTTTTCAAATAAGAACAAAATGCAAGGCCTTGGGAGGAAGAGGGGTGTCATTCTTCTCCTGCAGGAGAGGCTGCTTCCATAGCACTCCCTCCCTGCTGTTGTTGTCATTGCTACAGCTGTCAGAGTTTGAGTATCGCTTTTATTTCAGTTGCTGGGGTTATACCCAGTGATCTGTCAGTGCACTGACAGGCCCTGCACTCAGCCTACCACGAATAACAGATTAAATCATTGATCCTGGATTGATGTTATGGTAAAAATACAAAAATATTAGAAACTTTTTGAGAGACTTCAGCTGAAATATGCAACTTCTTTTAGGTACTGTTTGTCCAAGACAGGCATCCCCAGGATAAAAGAATCTAATAAATCTACAGAAGAATCTCATGCATATTTTAGGTTGAATGAAATAAGCCTTGACATATGTTCCATGTATTATTCCTGTTTTTCTTCTGCTCTGCAAATAGCCTAGGTAGGCCACTATTCCCTCAGAGCAGGGAAAAAAAACAAACACCTATCTTCTCCACACAGAAATAAATAAGTAAAACATTAATAAATACTACAAAAGATTCCAACAGGTATCTCCATTCTGATTTTTATTGGCATATATTTGAAATTTCTTACCATAATCTCAGTAGTGGGATGTTTGTCTCTAGATGGACCATTATCAAAGGGATTACCCTCCATCAGAATTCTATTCTGTTCTCTGTTTTATATCTAAATCCCAAAGCACAATCATGATTTCAACGGAGGGCAGACAGAAGCTAGATGCAAACTGTATGTATGCCATGCTATAAGATAAACAGAATTTTTTATGAATGACACATTATCTACAGGAACATATGGTACTTTTGCCAACGTTTTCCAAACTACCATTTTTTTGTATTGGATCAGAAAACTCATCACCTGAGGATTATGACTAAGATAAACTGGAACAGTAGACATTACAGTTGACCCCTGAATCTTCTGGTATGAAATGTATCCTAGGATAAGACCTGAGAGGAAGTGGTGATAATTGATGGATAAGGTTATTTATTATTTGGCCATCGATAGCTTCCAGAACCCCAGTGAACATGTTTTGCAGGCTTCATGCAGGCCTTATGAAAGAAAGCACATATTGATTCCCCTGGTTTTCCAGCCTTTTCAGGATGAAAATAACAGCCCAGAATTTCTCCCCATGAAGGGACCTTAGAATTTTGCCTCAAATTTTGTTTCTTAAATCTCTGGCTCCGGAAAAGTAATCAACATGGACTTTTTCCTCTGACAGCTAAATCTCTGTTCACCACTGGGAGCTGCAGTCCTCCTAAGAGTCACAACTTCATATACGACAGAGCAGATGAAAGTGTACAAAGAAGTAAGCCTCACAGGGTCAAAACAAATGGAAGAGGACCTGTAGGGAAAAAATGTTCAAGAATTATCAGATATTAAATATATGTGTATTAACATATCTTAGCACAAATCTCTGGGGTATTGTGGAATCAGACTTCCCAATGGTAAAATGTGCTCTGCCCTAACATACAGGGCAGAACAGCTCCTTTCTAAGATTACCTGGCACTATAGGGGCCTGAACTCATTGAAATTCTCTCTACATCACCTGACACTTTCCCTGCTGTTCCCTGCAACTGTCTGAAGTCTCAGAAATATTTGGTTTTGGAGGACAGGAGATAATTTTTTCAATTTTAGATGTTTAAAGCCCAAACGTCCCAATAGTGTCCCTAGTTTACAAAATAAGGGAGGTGGCTGTGTTAATTTAGCTGCAGTCCTCAAAAGAGGACAGGACTGGATCCCATGTATATGCAGGAACTTTGTATTTCTTATGAAAGAGCTCCTAAATAACTTTGACCATATTATATTCACAATTATTACTGGTAAATCTGCATGTAGGAGGTACTTTCTGTGGCTGTGCTTAGATGGATTGGGATGAATTCTTGAATACCCAACACTGCAATTCTCAGACTCTCTTGTATCAATATGAACAACATCATTATCTATTATAGAGCACCCATTGAGTGATCAAAGTAAAACTATATAGCTTGGTCTTTAATGCTGCTGAACCCAGATAACATTAGAAAAACACACTGATCTCAGGAATAATCAGTTCTATCAAAGTGTTTGTAGCCTCTGATTTCTTAAGAGTATTTCAGATTTTTCAAAAGATCGATTTTTGGATGTGATTAGAATCTAGATTAGGCTCATCTTTGAAAAGGCAGACTTAACCTTATCTTTTTCACTCTAATAAAAGGAAAGAATTCTTTCAACACATGCCTTTTGTACATATTGAGTTCCGTCTTCAAAAGAGACTACAGTATCACATCCTGTTAAGGATAACTAATGATAAATAACACAAATTAAAAAAAAAAAAAAAAGAAAAAAAATGAACACAGGACTCAACAGCTAAACTTGCTAGTACATCAAAATACATAAATTGTTGACCAAAAATTATATATAGCTTCTGATGATTAAGACTTACCATAAGTCATGAGCAATTGGCAAACAATATAGCAGATTCACTAAGTTCTTCTAAACTTAAAATTCATATAGAAAATAAGCTACATAACACACAAAAAAATATTTAGTGACACCTACATGACTTTGATAAAATCTGAGGTTTGCCTCTACTCACTATTGCAATTTACTCTGTGGATTTAAGGAAATGAAAATGAGATGAGTCACCACTTCTGAAAAAGCTATCACAAGAGTTTTCCTGGGATAATAAAATCATTAAAAATTTAATAAAGTGGGTTCTAGCATGGACACCTGCTCATGTGACCACAGGGGGCTTTAATGTTCATTTAAAATAATGAAAGCCCAAAAGAAATCTTTGGAACATGGTAGAAAACTGGGAGTAAGCTAGAAGGTTTTTTTTTATTAAATAAATCTCTTATTATTTTGCAACTAGGAAGTACCATGGGAGTTTTGTACTGAGTGTAAAGTACAAAAAGGAGGAAGTAACAGTGATTAACCAAAATGAGGAATCAACACCTGTAGTACTGGTAATATCGTAAGGCAAAGTTTGAATAAAAATCTAAGGAAATTGGGGAAAAAGAAAGAAAAAGTGAGAGCAAACCGGTCTCTGATGCTGTATCTATACTGTTAACAACTATGCCCTGCAAGAAGACCCTTTTAGCTCACAGGCAGGTTGTTAGAGGCAGTTATGTCTGTGCTGCCGTAGGCTACATCTGAAGCTCACCGATCACAGCTGCACTGTTATAACCCTTACCTTGGAACCCCAGGTGCTCCTTACCTCTTGAGTCCTTCTTTCTGTTAAAATGCTTCAGTGTGGCACCTTGAAACACTGGTGAGGGTTTTTTTAAGTGTTTAATGACTCACGGTGCAGTGAGCAGATATTAAAGCATGAAAAAAACAGTGTAGAGTCCACGGAGCAAGATCTGGTGTGGATTTATCCACACATCTATACCGCTAATGCACACATAAACCCACCTCATTTTTATTGAAATAAACAATCTCCACAACCTCACCCAGGTGGGCTTGTCTCAGAAGGAAATAGCTGACTCAGTCTAAGAGAAAATCTCAGAGTTAATTAGCTATTACACTAATACTGGGAGATCAGGACCCAAAAATGCCTTGGAGAGCTAGCTCATCTGACTGGGTAAAAATACTCTGTTAACAGGTCAACAGTAACAAAAAATGCAGAAGGATGGAACTGAAAGAAACACCTGATTAGTTCAAGAATCAATGTGCACCTGTAGAAAATTAGCACACGAATTACAACATAGAAATGTTTGGCTTTAATGTCTGCAATAATATACTTAGACCAGCTGTTCTTCATCCATGTCATGATTGGTTTTTTTATGTGAAAGTTTTCTATTCAAATAGAACTGTGATTCCAGGCAATGGCTGCTGACTGATCATCCCAGGAGGCTAAAAAGGTTGTATTTGGAAATGAGCAAGTGAAACAGATATGAGTCTAAGATAATCTAGGCCTTAAAAATCAGTGAAAAAGAGCTCTGAAAGAGCTGAACCAGTTAGTTCACAAGCAGGCACTCCTGCCTAAACGTTTTCCCTCTGTTTTCTGGACAAACTGATCTGGACAAATTGATACATTACCAAATCATCCTTTCTAACCTCACACTGAAAGGATGTAACTCTCTATCTTTTACATTATGACATATTAAACAGAGGAAGGATGGAAGTACTGGTGGACTGAGCCTCTCTTTCCAATACGAAAGGGAAGGTAGAACTCCTAGGGAATAACTCTGGGTCTTGCAGCTGCAGCATGACTTTGAGGAAACAAAAAAGTAGGTTTTTCACCTGAGTTAAGTTCTGCTTGTCTGTTTCTTAGGTGAAAATTAGGTCTGCGAAGTGAAAACAACCAAGAACTTACGCTTCCAGCTACTTGAGTTACAAATCCAGTTATGAAGAGGTAAAAATAATCATCTCTCTCATCCCACTGACTGATGTTGCCAAACCGTTGGCATATGTATTGTTGGTGCAATTTCCACCTCCATAGGAAAGCTACACTATTGACACTTATTTCTCCTTGTACTCCCTTACATTTGCTCAAAAATACAGCAAAGTTTCTTGTTTGCTTTATACAGTTGTCCTGGGATGCTAAATTAAATTATACTTCTGAAGTATGATGAGGTGTTTGGGTCATGGCATGATGTACAGGTATTAACATTAATTATAATTATTATCACTTTTCCTCAGTGATGATAATGTTAAGCCAGAACTGAGAGCCCTTTAAAATTTCCATTTTAAACTTGATGAAATTCCTTAGAACCAGTTTAGACCTGATTCAATGGTAAAGTTACTGGTGTATTTTAATATATTCCAGTTAGACAGGAAGAGTAGGCCTTTAATGAGCTTGAGATTAACTTACTAGAACCATGATTAAAACTGGATCAGTTTTATTCAACTTTTTACTCCTGTCCACTTCCTAAACAGTAAAAAGATAAAATCTTTACAAATTGGCTCTTTTACTGATAGCTTGCCTGAAACCAGTGTCCCCATAGAGTGCGAGAGCAGCCATCCAGACAAGAGGCCCACCAAGCAGAAGATGCTGTCTCTACAATGGGGGCTGGAGAAAGAGTGAGGATAAACAGGTTGGTGTGGCATTTCCCTGCATATTTTCCCAGCTCTTACTATTTTCTGCTAAAGGCATATCATGAGCTTGATGTATTTTTTCTGTTTAGTGACAACAGATCACTCTTTCAAGTACTCATCCAACCTCCTCTTGAGCTGTTGTATACTTTTTGCACTCATAACATCTTTTGGCAAAGAGTCCCACAAGTCTATGACCGGTGGCATGAGAATCCAACTCTTAAATTCTGCAAGGCTGTGGTTCCTAATAGCCTTACCTTATGGCTAGTATTATTGGTGGTCATGGTGATTAGTTCCTATTTTTGCATATCACTTAAGGTTTTCTAGATCTTCATCATGTCCCCTCTAAACCACTCCAGCTGGAGGAGTTGGAGGCTTTTCTTCATAGTTCTGTCAACAGAACAGGGAATAGTTTTTTTAACGATATTTTAAATACTCGATAAATCATTTTATTTTAAAACAGTTGATAATTTAAGAAGTATACGCATTGCAGTCTTCTGTGTGGGGAAGAAATTGACAGGAGCTTTTAGCTTTATGATTTTTCTTTATGGACATTTATTCTGCAACTTTTTCATGGAAATGTATTACAGTTTCCATGAATCGCTCATTACAGTAGCTATTTCAAGTATTTACTCTTTCTGAAGGACTCTGTGTGCCGCTTCCTTATTGAACATTTATGAATAGGAGCAGACTTTGAAAGATGTTAATGGTATAAACAGTTATGCAAACACATATTTGCATGAACACTTCTTGCCCATAAAAGTATTCATATTTCCCCTTCACAAACATTCTTGAATAAGTGAGGGAGAATTCATGTATGGGATTATAGAAAGAAATAAAAGTGGAAATCACTGCAAATGCTGTCCAAGGCAATTGATGTATTTTATTTGAATTCATATTTTCAAACTGGTTTTTAAACAGTCATATTTTTAAGATTGAAAAGGGGTAATTATGGTCATTTATTTTGACCTACAGGATACCAGCAATTTCACAAAGTAGCTTATGAATCATAACTATTTTACCAGTATGCAGTTCCCAGTATCCATCAGGAACTGACAGTAACAATACTCCTTAAAAATCTGCAATTTTTGAGAGTGTCAAGGAAGTTCTACTTTGGCAAACCACATATTACATTATTAAAACTGTATTGAATTATATTACTATCAAGTATGCCATATACTTTCTATAATCTAATCAGTTACTGAGAGGTGTACGGTATCATTTCATAGCTCATGTTCTAAATAATGATACAGAGTTTGTAGTATATTCAAGATATAATCCGATTTGATAGGTGATGCAAGTAATTTGATAAGAAAAGTGATTCAGTATTGGAGATATGTGATTTGATAGATAACTGAGTGAAAGATGAATATATTCTAGTCACAAAGAGAAACTCAGGCTAATTTGCACATTCTTGTAGTACATGTGTGGGGTATTTGAAAAGTTTAAAAGTTATATAAGTTTTATTTTGTGATTAAAACTTAAGGATTTTTAATCACTGTTTTTAAACACTGAATTTTTAATCATTTAAAATAAGCAATCTTAACATTTACTGTATTCATGTTTAAAGCTACCTATGAGGTAATCATAATAAACTCTCTCACTTTGTTACTATTATAAAGGGCTAGAAAAATTCTTGTTGAGAAGATGTGGCAGTGCAGTGAAGTTCCCACTGACTGGAAAAGGGGAAACATAACCCCCATTTTTAAAAGGGGTAAAAAGGAAGATCCAGGGAACTACAGGCTGGTCATGACTCAGGGTTCTCACATCTGGGGACAGAAACCTTCTCTTGTTTTTCTCACAGAGTTGTGCTGAACGTTTCAATCACTTCAGTAGAACATAGGTGAGTTTAATCTAGAGTTTCACATCAGTCAGTAAAACCTTGAGGAAAGCACTCCAGAATGACATTCAGAATGTTACACACTATTCATCTCCGACACAACATTAATATCCCTATAAGCTGCCAGAGTTTGTGTAATGTAAATTCGTAAAGAAATCTTTACATGCAAAAGCCATTGTGTCAAAAATTTTCAAGCTTTTTAAAAACATATGATTTCATTCCCCATCATGAAACTGAGGCACACATTGGTCTAAATTTAAGCACAATGAGAAATTTTACTTGATGGGGGTTCATTGAGGGGAGAGATAAAACAGCGTTAACCATTATAGAAAAATAGCCTTTATTCCCTGTCTTTCTTTCTTATACGCTTACATTTACTTGTCTAAGTGTAATTTGCATTTTCTAAGATCAACATAAAAGCATTCTGCGTCTTTTCACTATCACACAATTAAAAGATGCCATACTTTTAATACTTTATGTTACCTCATGACACTTCTTAGTTATATTTATGATAAGGTAGTGTCATTCTATTTAATTCATTAGATGCCTTTGAGTTTGTGTGAATGACAGGAGAATCAAAGGCCTCATAATACAGTTCTATACTGTGATAATTTATTGTTCTAATCTAAAATATTTGGCTAATTTAGTATGTGTACAATCTCTATTAAAATACAAGAAGTAGACATTATGTCTGACTTCAAAAATAAACAGCAGACATATTTTGCGTTCGTTACTTGGTGCCAAGTCACAGGCACTTGTCTAAGGGTAAAAAAAATGTCAGAAATTTTGTTTATTGTGATCAACAGCAGTCTGATGAGAAAAACTCCAGAGCTTTTATATCTGCTGAGCAGTCCTGCTGACTTCAGTGCAAAGTACTGTACAAATGAGCAATGCATGAAGTACTTTGAATTGACTGTGAAGTTTTGGGACAATTCCCCAGCTAGTTTAAATCACAGCAGTTCTGAGATCAATGGAGAACTGCCAGTTCAAATCCTGATTTGTGACTTCAGGAAAACATGACAGCCGATATAATATTACTAGTTGTAAAATTAGTAATAGTAGGAGAGGTATCAACTACTGCAGCTATTACTATTTCTGTTACTCTCATTATTGGCTTGTTCTAAAATAAATGTTACAAAGAAAAGTATAATTGAGGTACCAAATTAAAGCATATTTCCATTTATGAATTTTTAAACATGTTCAATTGAAGATAAGGGACTACTGTGCAGCAAAATTAAGCTTATTGGCAATAATCTCACATACTTTTTATACAAACCATTTATTAGTTAACCTCCCTTCAGACATCTATGTGTCACAAACTAAAACTACTAGATTAAGTTAAGTAAACCCTTCTGAGAGAAAAAATAATAATTAAGTATAAAAATAGCAGTAAGAGACAAAGAGTTCATTCCCCCTCCAGCAAATAGATCTAATTCTGTTTGTACCTAGGTCACAAACTGTCTTGAATGAAACAAACACAAAAAAAAAAAAAAAAAAAAGAAAAAGATCATATATTTTAAAAAGTATCTTTAAAATGTAGAAATAGATAATAAGTAAAAGGTTATTGCTGCAACCTGGAGGTTTTTTAATACTATGTCAGGATGCAATTCCAAACATCATATGATTACCACATGGAGCTTTTATGATGAGGTAACCTCATCCTCAGAAGCACATCTGTGCTAAATTATTTCATATTTCATTGTGTATAATTTTTCACTGCAGGGTGTTGGTGAACATCACATTGACATAGCTTCAAAAACCTGAATAAAGATCCTATGGTATAAAGATTAAGAAAATCAGTAAGCATCAGAAGAGGCGTGGCTAGGGCCAGTTCCTATTTCTCATCACTAAGCTCCATACCTTTGAGCTGCTTCATCATGTAAATGGCACCCACACCATTTTTTTCCCCATACATATTTCCTACAAAGCCCGTAGCACCTGTCAGAGACCTGCTGTCATATAAGCTATCTCACTACTTCTTGGTTATTTCAGTGGTGTGAGTCCACATCCAAAGTCCCAACTCCTCCTCTCTGTTTCTCTGGCTATGCACGTTTTTGCATCGACACTTGAGGTAGGCTCCTTTCTGACCCATCTTCTTCATCCAGGCTAGTGCTGGTGTCTTCTTACAGGTAATTAGAGATAGAATAAGAGAGAACGGCTTCAAGCCAAACAGGGTAGGTTTAGACTGGATATTAGGAAAAAATTCTTCACAGAAAGAGTGCTCAGGCACTGGAATAGGATGCCCAGAGAGGTGGGTGAGCCCACCTGAACCTATTTAAGAGATGTTTAGATGTGGTGTTGGGGGATATGGTGTAGGGAAGAACTTTGTAGAGTGGGGTTGATGGTTGGACTCAATGATCCCAAGGGTCTTTTCCAACCTTAATGATTCTATGATTCTGTAATCCTGAGGGATCCGTATCTCTCATTATCTTGCCTCATGTATTTAACACCTCTGACCTCTGTTCACTCAATTACAAGATGCTATTACAGGCCCCAGCGTAAGACAGTTAAATTTCTCCTCAACAAAAGGCAAGCCTTTTGGCAAATATGTCATTACCCAACTTGGTCAAGTGGATTCCATTTCTTGCTAGCCCCATACCTAAACCAGGTCAGAGCTGTCAAGCTATCTGGGGCAGAACTTCTAGAGCATCTGAGGATCTGGAGGAAAAGACTATAAAAGCTCAAGAGTGGCTTAGGAATAACTCAATCACATTCTTTGATCTCTTCTTTCTGGTTAGCTGGAATCATTGAAAAGACCGATCTTCATAGCACTTTGCTGTTTACTTTACCCTCAGCCAGCCAATGAAGAGATGAGGGGGGAAAAATATGAGAGAAGACAGTACTCTAAGCTTTGTGAATTCCAAAAAGGTAATATAAGAAGGTCAGCTGTTTTGAAATGCAGCACAAGTTATTTAGCTGATAAAAGGCATGAGCACATTCTCTATTTATGTGAAGCAGGTCATTGAAATCCAATGATTCAAGGTAAGAGCTGCACTCCTCATGCTGTGGGATGCCGACCTAATTAGGGACAAATGCTAGAGTGTGTGAGGCACTGTTAGTTTTGGGGTTGGCATGGAAGCATCTTTCTGCATTCTCTGATTTTCTCTGAGTTTTGGGGTTTTATGCCGTTAGTCCAGCCCTGGGTCACTGGTAAGTGACACATTTTGGAACAATTTCTATAAGTGAACTTAAATGAGAATTGTCTATGCTACATCTCTTAAGTATTTTCGAAGTCAACACTTACAGCTTTGGCTCTTTTCAGAAGTGTTCACAAGAAAGGAGTAGAAAATAGTATTTTACATTTGATAAAACTGAATTTGTTCCATGAATCATGTACACTTTTTTCTACTAATTCTATGCCTTGAGGAAAATCAAGCAAATTCTGATCTTCCAATTGACTGTGCCCAGAGACAAAGGTATATTCATACACATGCTAACCCAGAAAATCAGTTTTCCCCTTTCCTCTCTCAGTCTTAGCCATCAATTGTTTTTTCTGGGGTATGTGTTCACAGAAGTGCTCTTCTTCATGGCTTCTCTTCTCTCAATTCTGATGGTGTCTGCAATTTGTAGGTGGCACAGTTTGCTGCCTTCAGCTCAATGCAGGATGTGGATGGGGATAATTTCACACACATCCAAAGCTATATTTTGACAGTAATCTTGCTAACAAATGCAAGACAATTCATAATGTCAATGAATAAAAATTCCATGGGAAAAGATTTGTAATACATATGGAATATATCAAATATAATAAATTTAATAAAGAATTTGAATCCAATTAGGCAATCTGAATAGCATATAATAATAAAATAAATCACCAATTCTGCTTCCAGTCACAAATGTTCTCTATATTTAGATACATTATCTTAATTATCTTTCCATCTGAATTTTAAAAGAACTATATGGAGAGCAAAAGAATTTACAAGACCTGCTTATGAATTTTTAGTTATTTTGATATTATCAGAGTTTCTTTTGATGTGGTCTGCAAATTCCCTCACTATCCCATTAAACTCAAGCCTGAACCTCAGTTGACACAGCTCAGTTAATTTGTACCATATCAATTTACACTGTGAAGAATCTAATATGCTCTTTTATTAGCCACTAATTATATTTTTAGTTCAAAAGAAGGACTCCTTAAGACAAGATAAAAATGTAAACACTAGGAGACTCTACTATGGCAGTTGCAAGTACCATTTATCAGAGTTTGGCTGACAACCTTTTATAGTGCCTATTATCTTGGTATTAAAATCCTTTTCAGTGAAATCACACCTGACTCATAATGTGCCAAATAGGTTTCAAAAATACTTTGCTTTCCTGATAAATGCGGCTTTATTGGATGCTGCCATCTCATTTGCTTGGAGGCAGAGTTATTAAAAGTGGGAATATGGTCTGAAATAGAACTACACCCACTTTTTGGTCACTGACAGATTGCTCAAGCAAACCCTTAGTGGATTCTGTTTTCTTTAATTAGGACACAATGTTTTGCAAAGAGAGGCTGCAGTGCATATGGTTTCTGTTGTGTCCCAATGTCTGTGTAGGGAGTTATAGATGAATTTGTCTACCAGAAGCCAGCTCCAGACTTCATAGTGATGACTGATGCAGACACATCTGAAGGGGAATAATCATGTCTCACTGCCCTGAAAGACAAGTGGTCTCTCTCCCCCAGCAATTTACTTCTGGGGTTTGATGGAAGTTAGTGAGAGTTTTGCCATGCAATAGAGACTGGACTCAGCCCAGGAAGGCTGAAGGGTAATATCAAGATGCAGAGCATGGTTAAAATGTTTTTATGCTAATATTTCTTTACTTGAGAAATTAGTACCCTTCAAATTACAGGACTGTATTCTGAGCAGTTATCTGATACACAACAGAAATAAAATCCTGGGCCTAGTCGAGTTAACTGGGACTGAACAGAGACCAAGACAGCATAACCCTGTCTTGTTGTGGAGCTCTCCTATGTCCTTAGGGTCTAAGTCTCTAACGGACCACAGTCCAGATCCTGGTATGCAGCCTGGATGCCATGAGAGCAAGCTGTTTGGCACAGCAAGGCAGGATGACATTGTTGGTGACAATCACTTCACTCTTCTATTCATCCCTTGAGGCAGTTTGGACCATCCTGTTCCTGAGTCACTAGGAACACTAGGAACACAGGAACAGGGAGACTGGTTGTGTTTTTATGTTAAAGACAGAGTGAGCTGTGATCCCTGTCACTTGAGTCCCCATAAAGAAATTGTATTCATTGTATTTTTGTATAGTTTCTAGATGTCCACATCACTATGCAGTGTATTTTCTTGTCTAAAGCTTTTGTGAGAGAGACAAGCAGATGCCTTTCTCAGGACCTTGCCAGGAATAATATGCATGCTGCTCATAACAATTGCTTTTATATACTCTACTGTTTTTTATTTGCTGCCTTGCTCTCACATTTCCCCTGAACACAATATTTGAGCACAGTCCCTTCCTTCTGCTCCCTCTTTGTGGCTTACTGCCTATCTCTGTCCCTGGTGAATCCTAGTGATTTCCGACTTCCAAGACTCCTTCAAAGAGGAGATCCAGGTGTCAGACAAAATGACAGAGGGAAATGCAGTGTCCTGTGGCTCAGGAGGTTAAGGTGGAAAAGGAATCTCTCTGCTCCGTCAGACCATCCCTCCAGCCTTCCCCAATGAGCGATGGACTCACCTTCTTGTCCTGTGTGTATTCTCAGGTACAGGAACTGACTAACCTTGACAACTGAGAAGACCAAGCATTTGAGTCTGGCCTGCGTATGAGGTTTCCCTGACAGGTTTCCTCTTCTACAAGAAATGGAGATAACATATAAATATATATGAGGGACTGGAAGGGCCAAAAGTGCTCCAAGGTTTTAAGGGTGACATATCAAGCCCAGGAGCATGCCAGAAGGTATTCATCATGAACATGCCCAAAACATCTGTACCGTTAGATTTGATAAGGACCCAGATTATGAATACAAAAATGTTTCAACTTCATATGTCATCCTTGCACGGTTTTCAAAGTTGGTCTAATAAAGACCTGAGTTACATCATCCAACAATGTTCAATTACATTACATAGTGAAGAGAATAAATATTTAGTAACTGAAAAATTAACATTGGCTGAAAAAAAATTGTCTTCTGGATAGGAAAAAAAAAAAGTATATCATCATCTAATAGGAACAATACCATAATGCAGGATTACGGTTAGAAATTTCAGCAATTCCTCTCTTCTGTTACTTGACTTGGAATTTTAACTACAGCTTAGCACGGTGGTTTCGGTTTCATCTTCTCTACATTCTCTCACAACTTGTATTTAAAATGAAATATAATTGTGGGGCACAACTACAACATTTATTTAACTAACGTGCAGCACCATCACTCCTGGTCTGCAGCAGAAATATTCCACTTTCCTCTCTGTGAATCCAAAAGCGAAGGAGGCATCCGCTCAGCAGCTGGCTCTACTGCTGCTTGCTGCCAGAGAGAGACGGCGTAACTAACAGCTTCTGGGTTCTGTTCCAGCTTTTGCAAGACACTGTTCTCTGATGTTCTTTAACACTGGTAAAACAACATACTTTGCCTAATTTCATTCTCTGAAATATAGCTGAACTATTTTGTCTGAATGTTTTGAATATGATTCTGTCTGATACATAAACCTACTGTGGAAAATCTCAGTCCAAACATTTCAGTTTTGGCCAAGTCATAAGCAGTTTAAAAGAATCTTTAACTTTATAAGGGATGTTGTCAGCTCAAATGCTACAGTTATACCCACCACCTACATATATAGACATGTATATACACAGACATAAACGTAGCCACACAGAAAAAAGCAGAACTTGTGGGGAACCTGTGTTGCATTTTTCTCCCAAACCATTTGAAACTGATAAATGCTAAGAGAGTAAAATGTGAACTTCACTGCTTTGCAAAGCCTTGACAGTGATGGAAAAAAGCATGAAAAAATAAAAAGGCAGATTTTCAGTCAAAAGAGATTACATTCTTCTAATAGAACACTAAAGTGCATTTTATCAAATATTTTCTATTAATCATGCAAGTTCATAAAATTCCCTTAATAACCCCTACTTCTTTTATTGAGAAGTAATATACTTACAGCTATCATCCATCTTCATTCTGAACTCAAAGAAGAAGGAAATTATTTTTACATACCAATTTTTTTCGGAAGTACGCTGCATATTTCAGCACTACAATATTCTACTTAGATTAAAAAAAAAAAGTATTTGAATCAACCTTTACCTTTACTTTATAATCACAAAAAGTAAGAAATAAAAAGTAATAAGTTTGAACATTTACTTTGGAAGATGTCTGTGACTATTTCATAAGGGCACCAAGAAATTAAAATATTTAATTAGGAATTTCTATTTAATATTAAGCTTTTTTGATATGCTTCACTGAGATTTTCTTTTTCTAACCAGGAATGTGTGTAGGATTTATTGTACTACATTCAGACATTTTATTTTTATATATATATGCATTAATTGAAAAAAAAAAAAAATCCTCCTCCTTCTTCATTTTCTGACCTCTCAGGTTGCATCCTTTTAACTGAGCATGTACTTCAGCCTTTTTCTAAGTGAGGAAAAAAAACCTGGCTTGAGTGTACGTATATGTATATGGACACTAGGTTGCAAGGGACTTTATACATCACTGAGTTCAGGCTCTCATTGCAAGAAGCGTCATGTCATGTTATCACTTTCATCAAGCTACCCAATATCTGTCACAAATGCCAATATGGATTCATTTTGATAGTTCAAGCAAGGACAATAACAACGAGAACCAAGGTGTTGAGAATTAAACAGCTTTCCACAAAATGAAATTCTAAAGAGTCTTTAATTCAGTGTTTTCTCTCCTGAGAAATGTTGTGGGGTGCTATTTTTTAGCTCTAGAAGAGACACAAGAATGTCAGTCAATGTAAGAAAAAGCTCCTAGCATTTTCTCTTTATGGGTGGTACATCTGAGCACACTGCTGCATCATCATGGCCTTGGTAGCTTTTCTTTTTAGTAGCACTTCTAGGCAGGCAGCAGTGTAATAAAGTCTGCTACCGGTCTAGAACACAAGATTCGTATTGTGAAGTGGATTTTACCATCTGTCGCCTTGCCGTATAAAAATTGGTCATGATTTCATTTTGAGCTAGTCTCCTGTTTCTTAGGTCTACACTGTAGCTTCACAAATGCATAAAATTGGCAGCTTGGGAAGTTTTAGCTGGAGCTGTATTATTCAGGAGAAAGGAAAAGAATATGCTAAAATTCTTCATATCTTTCTGTTGAATCCTATCTCCTAATTGTATTTTTTCTCACCTGCATTTACAATTTGCATTCCTCTTGGGTTTAAGATGTACCCGGTGTTTTATACCAAACATTAATGTGCTGTCAGAACTTTAGTAAATTAATAATGCTCTGCACCAGAACAAATGTCTTGCTGTCAGGGATTATATTAATCTCAGTTTACCGATATCCCCAGACCATAGTTGTTTTCTGGGAAGTGTTTGCATTTCACACAACTGTCTATGTGAACCCTTCACTCTACAATAGTAGAGATTGGAAGCTTTGACTATAGAGATGGGCGTTTTAAATAGTCAATGACTATTACAAATCTTTTTGATTTCTTGGAAAGAAACAAAACCAAAAACAAAAAAAAAGCTTACCAAAAATAAGGTTAAACATTTGAAATATTAAGTATTAAGCTTTCTGTTTTAACATTGTTTCCTTCTCTTCACAGCCTTTAGTGTCCAGCTTGGAAGACTTGTTTTTTACCCTGAAAATACTTACTCCTTTTCAGGGATGAGGGGAAGCCAAACAAGCTAAAACGAGCTGGAATGTCTGCGCTCTTTCATAACACCAGAGTCAACAACAACCTGTAAGCACACTCGATGCAAACAAAAGTGTTACAAAGATGGAAAACAGCATTTCTTTTCCTAAAGCCGATTTACTTGCAACCTCACCGCTGGGGAAAAGCAAACTCGAGGCAGGTCTTCAGCAGCCTTAGCACAACACCTCTTGTGGAGCTCTAGCTGTGTGCTTCAGGAAAACAGTAGTAAAGTTTCCTGCAGTAACTTGACTGCGGTAAAGTCTTCAGGGATGAGGGAGTTGGGGACAGACCACGTGCAGTTGCAGATTCTGTGCTCCACGGCGGGGTTCTGCTGTACCGCTTTGTGTCTGGGTTAACCTGAAGGCATCATCTTTCTACATAACACATTTTGTCAGCTGAGACCTGTAGTGGCACCAAACTATTTTAAACTTTGTTTTCTTTATTCTCTCTGGTTATCAGTGCAGAGAAGTGTGCAAAAGATAACAACTTGCTCTGATAGGCCTGACTTTTATTAAATTGAAGGTGAAAGAAGAAAAAAGAGGAAAGAAAATAAATGGGTAGTAAAAAGAAAGGAGAGGTAAGGAGGATCGGACTGAAATAGCACAAGCCTCGTGTTCCAAGTGCTATTCGAGCCTACAAGGAAGCAGGTACCACTGATGCTGTCTTTTCTATTTATCTCCCTCGCCCAACCTTTTCATAAGGCTTTTTGTTTCCCACACTAGCAAAGCCCCAGGGCTCTCAGGACAGATTTCAAAGCCAAAGCTGGGGAATGAGGTCTGGATCTGAAAATTAGGCAGGGCATCTGTAATTATAACAAACCTTGCTAAACCCTGTTTCTTTCTGCAATGGTATCTAAAAGTAGCAATGGACAGAGTAGTTTTTTCTTCTGCTTGACTGATTGATAATTAGGCCTATTTTCTAACATAACAATTCTGGCCTGTTTTCTGATGTTGCACTATTTTATTTTTTTATGGCATAGTCCTTGGATTGCATGAAGAGGCACTTTTCTTGCAATATTTTTCTGCCTTTCATTTTTTTTTGATTTCTCCATGCTATTACTGTGTAACGAGCTGTGCTGGATGTTTCTGTTTCTGAGGGCAAAACTGGAAATATAGGTCCAGAAGCCACAGCTACTCATTGTGGGAGTGTAGCACCTACATAAACATGTGACAAATCTCCAGTTATTTAGAAAAGAAAGGGTTATTTATTGGACAATCAATAAATGCTTTTACTCCTAAATTGTTCATTGAAACAGCAGCAGAGGTTTCAGAGGAGTCCCCTGTCGTGGTCTCTGTCCTCTGTCAATCTGGAAGTCCACACAAGGGCTCTCAGTAGGTATTATGGGCACCCAAGCCACCTACCGGGAGTTTCCAGAGTCTTGATTCTGGACAAAGATGGTCATTATGGGGAATAACTCCTCCTTTCCTAAGGGGTGCTGGGGAGCTGCTGGGGAGGAATAGGTCTGGCACACTCTGCTTGCAGGTGATCTTGCATTGATCACAGAGAGGGCAAAAATGGGAAAGGGAAGACCTGCTCCTCCTCCCATCTGCAACTTGCCAACAGTTTCTCAGTATGCTCTTCTGCTAAAGAATTCTGCTTTTCTGACTGAAAAAACAGTGGAGCAGAACACACTCTTTTTTTTTTTTCCTTTCTTTCTTTTTTTTAAATTGAAGAAGGGCTCCTGGGCATTCACTAAACAACTTATATCTAATGGAAAAAATATTGTATTTTGTAATAAATGAGCTGGCAAATAGAAAATTATGCCAAGAGATTGAAAGATAATGGTCTGTAAGCACAGTAAAGATGGACACTGCAATAATGCAAGCCAGTTCTTTCAGTGAAATAAGCAAACGTAATTCCTTACACTTAACATGGTTTCTGGGTACCATCACCTCAGCCTTCTGGGGTTTCACATGGTTAATTTTAGCCACTCTCAGTTGCATAACCGTTCCTTTTAGCTTGTGACTCTGGAGTCAACCTGAGGTCAAGCTGCATCCTGCTGGAGGCTGGCATGTAGATCAGTGTGAGACAGTGTTTCCTAGCCTAGATTCTCTGGAAGATCAGAACCAGTGCTACAGGCTTTCTCTTCTATCCCTTGCTTCACAGCACATCACCTAATATGCAATGTATTTTTTGAAATAATCTACAATGTTCCTTGAACACACATTGTTATTTCTAACTTTGCTGCCACAGTGAGAAATGTTTCAGTTCACTGAGTCACCAGTGATGCTTTATACCTTCAATATATGGCTGACGTAGCACATTAACATATCTATTACATACATTTTAAAATAATTTTATCAATCAAACAAGCAATCAAAAGAAATCTAAATACTTCTTTAAGAATATGGTGTGTGGCAATGGTAATTAAAATCGTCATGAGTAACAACACATAACCCAACAATCCAGAGAAATGCTGGGAATATCTGTTTATTTCTAGAAACCTCTAATTAAATATGTTATTTAAAATGGGAAAAAAAAAATTGTGCTAAAGGCACCTCTTCAAAAATGTAGGGAAACAAACAATTCTCAAAGAAGGAAATGACAGCGCAAACCAATAATTTTCAAGATGAGGAACATGACAAAAATAAGAAAACATTTTCTAAAGCAACTTAGCACATAGTTAAAACAATCGTCAAGAAATCTAAATCTTTTAATATGAAGCCTTCCTGTTATTTACAAACTTAGCCCTCAGAAATTTCACTTTCAATCAGCAAGCAGAAATTTCACCTTCATTTTTCTCCCTGTATTTTATATAAATCATGAAATTATCATTTCCAATTTGGTAAACAAAGCAGACGGTCAGCAGTTGCTGTTGTGATTGATGGCAAAATCATACATAGGTCTAGATTATCTGAAGAAATCACCAAGTTTTCCTGGGAGAAGAAAACCTGAACCTTTTTGGTATTTTGCCTCTGTTTCTGAGTAATATTCTTAATACTTCAGGATCTGCATTGCTTCTGGGAGGGGATGAACTTTTAGAAGGCATGGTCTTCCTTAAACGTCTATGGGTCTATCCAATGCAATGATGTATATAATGCTTCCATCTTGCTTAGAACAGACTTGGTGTTACAATTGACAGCATTTTGCAGCTAATCACAGTGTAAAATCCTAAATATGAATGCCTTATTTATGTTTTCATGCAATTTATGACAGGTTAGATTAATTCTTCTCTTACCCCTTACTTAGAAGAACTATATCAGAAGAATCCCTCCAGCTTTAAAAGAGATTCCTTTCTCATTCAAGGAATTAAGTAAAAACTATTCAATTTCATTTTGTATTTTTCCTCCACCATCTTCTTGACTCCCTCAGATTTCCTTAGAGATAACTGTACATCTTCAAGTGTGCCCATGTTCAGTGGTGTGCTTAGATAGGATCCACTTGAATGCAGAGCCTGTAGGGCAGCTCCTCAAATGCTTAAATAGAGTTTAAAAAATATTTCCATCTAATAGACTGTGCTGAAGTGGTATATAAGTTTGGAACTGAATATTTCAGGAAATATTTTCATTTTTGCAATAGTCTGTGTTGCTTGAAGTACATCAGAATTTTGCTACCTTAATCTTGTTAGTGAGAGGGGAAAGAGACAGCCTTCAACTTCACTGCACCTTTTAGATAGCTACCAGCTGTACCTTCAGATGTTCAGGCCCACCAAGGAAAGTGTTAACTATCAGCTATCATGCTGCCCATCTGTGGTCCTGACACTTAGAGCGGCACATACTTTCTGAAAGTTGGGTAGTTAATAATGTTGATGCTTTCTCCCTTTGTTACAAGGTACTTGAAACCAAACAGGCTAGGTATGATGAGAAGAGGGAGCATTTCAAAATCATGGATTGGTGCAGCATGACACGAAGCATATGTGAGAGGGAATTACAGGACAAATGCCAGAAGCATTACTATTAGTAGAATCATAGAATCACTGAATCATTTTGATTGGAAAAGACCCTTAAGATCAACAAGTCCATCCATTAATCCAACACTGCCAAGCCCATCACTAACCCATGTCCCTCAGCACCACATCTGCTGGCTTTTAAACACCTACAGGGATGGCAACTCCACTGCTGCTCTGGGCAACCTCTTCCAACGCTTCACAACACTTTCCATAAAGAAATTTTTCCTCCCCTGATGCAACTTGAGGCCATTTCCTCTTGTCCCATTACCTGCTCCTTGGGAGAAGAGACTGATCCACCACCCCCCCAGCTACACCCTCCTTTCAGAGAGTTGTAGAGAGAGAGGTCTCCCCTCAACCTCCTTTTCTCCAGGCTGAACACCCCCATATCTCAAGTCTGATCTTGTTTGTAGTGTCCTCTAAGAGCACCTTTTAAGGACACTCAAGTATACCTCTGTGCTTTCTTCTCACCCCTCGCAACACTCACTTCTCCCCTTCCCCACATCTGCTCATACACCGTTTCACAGCTGCACATGTTTCTCTGTGCTATGCAGAATCCTGCACAGATGCTGAGTGAATGCACAACTGAGAAACAGCACTTTAAAACACTGTGGCTGGGTGGGAGCAAGGACAAGGGAAGACCCTGTCCATCCTCGTTATGAAGCTCATGGTTTATACCAATGTACCAACATAATTAAGTTAATTGTGCTGCTTGCCTGGTGAGATTACTGGGTTAGCTGAGAATGGAGATAAGAGATAATAAGGAAATTCATCAGACCTCTTGTATCCAGTATATACCATGATAATTTCCCAGTCCTTCCCTATATATTATTATAATGTACTATTTCAATTAACAAATAAGGAATAAGACTGGTTTGAATAGGAATATCAGTTACTTACTATCTTGTATTTATGAATAAGGCACATATAGTTTTGGTAGCTGCAATTAATATTAGAGTTTAGAAACTTTTAAAAGATTCTTAACCTAGTTAGCTTTGAAAGATCTTCAGTTGTTGACCTCAATGATCACACACTTAAAAATAACATATCTAAGTCTGACAAAATGTTATTTGTCTTTATAGCTGAAAAATGCTTTTAGCCAACCAGAGAAAATATTTGGGTTTGGTTTTTTTGTGAGGGTTAGTTGCCATCTTTTTCTGGAGGCAAGAAGTGAAAATTTATTTTAAGAGAAAATTGTGAATATGCACACTGACAAACAAACAAAACAACATTTTATTTTGGTTTTGCTATTATGTGTTGCTTGACATTTTAAAGTATTAAACTACAAAATTATTGCTTGCAGCAACTATAAATATTTCTTGCCCAGTATGTTTCCATGGCAACTGTGCTAATTTATTCAGAGACCTTTGCATTTTTTTAATTTAAGAGAAACAATAGTATCTATATTAAACTGTTGCTAGAATTGAATTTTTGATCCTTTCTAAAAATAAAATATGCCATGAAGTATTTATAGACATAAACTACATCATTGTACAAAAGAAGTAAAAGATGCTTAAGATGTCCTTTGGTAGATTTATATTGCATAGGGTTTTTATGCATAGATATAGATACATACAAAATCACCCCCAGAATAATGGTTACAAAGTTGAGAAAGTACTTCTATTCTCAGCCAGTCATAGCCTTTAAACTATCTCAGAGATGATACTTTATGAACATTTTCAATTACCCTACCCTTCTGTTTTGCAAGGAAAAAAAAAAAACACCCTCTTTTTTGATTTTTTTTTCTTTCAGAACAATCTAGTCTCTCTATCACTCTTTGCCTTGGTTTTCATTTCTAATACTCTAAATATTTGAGACTGTTCCAGAGAGAGGACTAGCATTTACATAACATTTGTTTAAGTATTTTAGAGCATATATGCAAAATTATAACAAGAAATTGTTTTACATGTGCTCGTCCTTAAGATCTGATCCACACTGGACATGGACAGAGGGAGAAAAGGAATAGCACAAAGACATTTACTTCTCTCCTCTTTCCTTGGAAACATTTGCAGCATAAAAGACTGTCATAAGTGGTGGCTTGTGTCCAAGATGGAACACAGAACCAGATTCCCTTTCAAATATCTGTATCTCACGTAAAATGCTTTCTGTTTGTGGTGTTCATCAAATAGACTTTAGAAATGGTTTTCCCTTTGGTCAGATGCTCACCACGGTGGGAGGGCAGTGTCACAAGCCTTCTGCAGCTGTTGCTCATTTCAAGTGTGCTCTGTGGGGCTATGTAAAGGAGTTCAGCCTCCAAAACTGTTAATTAAAAGCTTTGTGGGAGTATCAAATTCCCTTTAAAATCAGGCGTTTCACATCTGAACATAAATTTAAGAGTAAATTGATAGGAGTAAAGGAAATAACTTCGGTTAATACAAGTTTTTTACCCTGAGCACAGATTCAAATTAAAGGATTGAAAATTGCATTGCTTTTTATAACCATTAGTATAATGTTGTTTATTTCAGGTGTACTGAAAGATGGATTTGATATTGAAAATCACCGACTGTTGAGAAATCTTTCTACTCGTAGCTTTTGACTGTAGACAAGGATGTCTTGAAAGACAGACTCATTTTAATTGAAAATTCAATCTGCATGTCTAATCCCTGGAACCACTGGCTGCTGGTAGCAAATAACTAATCTAAAAAAGTACTGGGGTATTCAAAATCCTTTCTCTAAGAAACTATAATAAACCAGTTATTCATATATTCCATGCCAGCGTATTCATACTGCAATGGGAGGTTGTATGTTCTAAGGTTCATCTGCTGCATTTGTATGCTCTTCATATGCACATAGGTAGCTGAAATTTAACATCTGCATCAATTTACACAGATCAATTAGGAAATTACCTTATTATTCACACTCCGCAATAGAAATAGCTTTTTTTCTTTCTAATTACTGTAACTGTGCAAAAAAAAAAAAAAAAAAAAAAAAGTTTCATTCAGCTAGCAAGGGATAAGATTTTGAATGTGGATTTTTTCATGACTGCAGCAGTTTTAAAGACTGAACCTCCAAACATACTCCCAATGTGGTGCACGTCTATGTGATATTACACAGTTATGAGAAATAAGCTCAGCTGCAGATGTTACTTGATTATTTGCATTGATGTTCACAGTGCAGCAATGACGTTTTGTCACGTCTTGTACTTGCATATGCTAAAGGACTCTTTGTCTTCTTTATTTAGTTGATAAACTTGTCAGAGCAAAGACTCAGTATATAGGAAAACAAATATTGCTATGATTGTTGGTTTACAGCCAGATAATTGAGACACAAAGAGATTAAATAACATGTCTAAGGTCACATAGCGAGTTTGACACCAGTTCCCTTAAATCTTACTGTTCTTAACCAAATGAATTCCCTTACTGTCTAATGTTTTCTCTAGTAATTGCTTTGTTTATTGTTCCAGCTGAACGCTGTCTGTGGGTACAGTATTTGGGCAATAATGGCAATTTTAGCCAAATGCATTAACCAAGAAACACATTTGCGGTGATTTCTTAATGAAGGCTTTAGTAGCTTTTACATGTACAGCTTTAAAAAACGGTTACTGGAAGACAAATAATATATAACTTCTCATCTGTGCAAGAAAAAGTTCCAGAGGTATAATTAAGAACTCAATTTGTGGCCCATAATTTATTAACAGTATTCAAGGGGCTATGTTTTAAAGTATGGATCCATCTCGGGGACTGGTGCATGTCAAAAAATTTGAAAGCCCTCTTCATTTTCCCCTCTCGGACAGTCAATTTATCTGAGGAGAAGGGAGCTGGTTTTCATGCTCTATGATCAGCTTTGTGCCTTTGGATTAAAGAGATGGAAGACTGTTCAGATAGACTATCTGCCATGAACGATACTCTATCACAAAATGACACAAACAATAAGAAAAAGAATCCAGTTCAGAAATTCATGTCATCGCTTCAAACTCAGCTAGCAGACCCAACTCTGTATTAAACTGTTGAGTATGATATACTTAGCTCCAACATACCTTCATGTCCCTTTAGGGGTACAAACTGTGTCTTCATCTTTGTGTGCCTTCAGTAATCTTCAGAGGTAAAAAAAGACATGTATCTGTCAAGCTGTTGCACTGTCTTATACTATTACTTCCCATGGGAGATCTCAGAGAGCTTCCAGCAAACGTCACCGCTGATGAACACAGAACCTATTGGTCTGCCCAGCTTCCAAGTTCCTGGAGGTCCTTAGACTTCCTGTTTAAACAGAATTGACGTGTGAGCTAAAAAAATATTCCAGTTCGATATTTCTAGTAAGAACAACTGGGTTTATAGGATTGTGGGATAATTCAGATTGAAAGGGACGACAGGAGGTGTCTAATACAGCCTCCTGCTCAAAACATGGACAGCTCTGAGGTCAGGCCAAGTTGCTCAGGGCTTGATCTATTTGCATCTTGCTGATCTCCAGGGATGGAGACTGTTCAATCCCCCTGGGCATCCCACTCCTCTCCTGTCCTCATGGGCTAAAAGCTTTTCTTTACACCCAGCCTGAATCCTTTGTTTCAGTTTATGGCCCTTGTCTCATTCTCCCACTATGCACCACTGCAAGGAGCCTGGATCTGCCATCTTGATCACATCCCCATAGTTATGGGAGGATGTTGATTGGTGTCCCAAAAGCCATCTCTCTCCAGCCTGAACAAGCTTCTGTCCCTCAGCCTCTTCTCACAGGGCATATTTTCCTGCCCAGACCAGATGATGACCCTTTGCTGAATTTCCTCCAGTTTAGGTACGTCTTTTTAGCATTGTGGAACCCAGCGCTGGATGCAGTATCTCATTGCAGTCTAATCATCACTTCCCTCAACATACTGTCTCTTCAGTTGAGCCAGGTCAAGCAGCTCAGGAGGCTTGGTGGCCCTCATTCTTTCTAGGGCTCACATTCAGCATACGGAGGGTTAAGTTTGAATAAACTGGTTGGTTTCAGGAAAGCTTTAAAACCAGCAGAAATATCAGCAGTGTCTTTGGCTGAATAAGTTTATTGAATTACGTTCTTTTCAGTCAGGTTTGCACTATTGGGTTCTGTTGGCTCTGAGTTATTTCTCAGAAACCGGGTAGAAACAAGGTAGCTGGCAGGACCTTAGCTCCAAGGGACAACAAAAATTTTGGCTTCACTTGCTGCAGATTTACCTTTCTGGGTAACAGCAAGCACCATCAGAGACTGAAATTTCCCTTGTGGAAATCTGTCCAGAAAAAACTTTTTATTTCCTATTTCAAATGTTAATGTGAATTTAGTTTTGTGGAAAATAATTGAAGTTTGTGTTTGTTTGGGGTTTTTTGTTTGTTGTTTTTTTTGTTTGTTTGTTTGTTTTTCTTCTGTGCACTGATTCTTATGATAATTTGTTGCCATTAGCTGATTTTACAATTAATTATTATTATTTTTACATAATCCTCTTGTTTTTGCTATTTTTTATCTTTTCATCACTTCCCCTTTTGATGCAAACCAGACCTTCCCACCAGGAAGTGAACCAAGGACTAAGATATTTCATTTAAACCCATGATACCATTGCACAATGAAGTTTTTTAAACTAATTTGAGTTACATTAAAGTCCATGCTGAAAAACACAACTGTGGACTATTCAATATTTTTGTATTCCTGTTCTGAATATAATTACATGGACACATTTTTCAACAATTCATTTTACCTCTGGCCAACTTATATGTCAACTGAGTTCAACCATACTGAATAATTAATTTTAGCTGCATCTATGTTGTGACATAGACATGTCCTGCAGGTACAGTTGTCAGAAATTTCTCAGATGAATCCCTGGTTCTCAGGCCTATTCTTACTAGAACACCCCAAAGAGGATGACATCTCTCTCTTGGATAAATCAATTAAAGTTAGAGGTGCCATATTTTATCACTGGCAATCTTAACAGAAATTCTTTATAAAGCTTCTCGTATTCAAGATTTTTTAGAAAATTAAGTCATCAAGGAGACAGATCCAGAGCTATTTTGGAAGGAATTTACAGCATTGGAAAATGTTATTTTGTCCTGTATTGGATTTTCAGGGGTTCTCCAGCATATATGTAAACAATTAGGGAGTGAGAGTTGTGTTTCTTTCCTTTAAAACACCTCATTTACACCACTATGCTGCCACTCATTAACGAAGGTACCATTATACCAGTGAAACTGGAAATGACTCAAGCTCCGTCGTGTAACATAGAATAGTGCAAAGATCTTCATTCTGATCCTTCAGTTTCATTGCTGAGCACAATGAGTAAGAACTCAACCTGTGTACCAATCAATTTTAAGTCATGAAAGACACTAAAAAACAGAGATGGGCACAGATTCCAGACTCTGCTCTCAATCCTGTCAGTGCTTCCGTCACTCCCTGCAGAGAAGAAGAAGAGGGGGTCTCCCTTGGGATGCTGACGCTGGCTGGCATCTGTCTTTCAGATGACCAACAGAGATGTCAGTCACAGAAGCTGCTTTGGGCAGGAGATCATCTGGCCCATTTAGGAAAAGATACTTTGTAAAATGCAAAGGCCTGTACATCATTGCTGACACAAGTCACTAATACAGCTGCTAACAGCTGTGAAAGAAAAACATTTCATGTTTTACCAGCTCACATTGAAGACATTTGCAACCACCTACATTTCTACTTCTTTCGCCAATTTTGATGATAAATTTCATTGCAACTTAAGAAGGACCAATGTTTCTGATCATGAAACAGAGGCTAGAAAAGAAAAAGCACAGCAAAATACCGGTCTCTTTTAACACCGACATTGTCAGTAAGAGAGAACTACTATAAACAAAGAAGAGTACGTGTCTGCACTTGACCACCCCTACAGTCTGAACTCTTTCATACCTTCACTGATCAGCTTTTGATTTGCAGACACCCTCACTAAAAAGGCTTGAAAGAGGCTATTTATTCTTTTGACTGTAGAGTTTTTCCCTTTTGTGTCCATTAACATGGACTGGCTCTTCGCATATCAAAAAGCAAGATGTTAGCAAGCAAAGAAAAAATTTAAAAGTTTTCAGAATCATTTAATTCATGTCAAAAATAATAACATGAAGCCCACAAAAGGAGAAAATATCAGAAATGGCAAATGAAGCACATCTAGGGTGCATTCTTTGGGCTGTTGTTGTTCTACTACACAGTGTACGTAGTGTATGTTGCTTCAGTATTGAGAGGTTCCTGGTGCCCTACAAGTACACTGCTGGGGCCAGGGCATGTCCAGGGAAGTTGCAAGGACATTCTCTTACTGCGGAGTCCCATCAGGCCCCAGGACACTGCAAGATGCTGCATGGGTGGTGAGAAATTCATGCAACACTGCAAGACAGAGAAGTGCACAAAAGCAGCACTTGTGAATATGACTGATAGGCAGCAGCTTGTGGCCAGTTTTATACAACACAAATTAAGTTATAGTTCGATAGCTATTAAATGTAGTGTGCATTTTTCTTTGCTTTTTTATGCAGAAACAGATACCATACATATGTGCAATTTGTGCATGAAAACAACTTTTTTTGGAAGCAGAGAGGACTGAAGACACCAGTAACAAATATGCCTGATGTGTTTTCTCTTCTCTCCTAAAGCTTCTCACTAAAATATTTCCTCATCCTGCCAGTCAAGTCAAAGTAGGGATGTTGTGTGGAAGAAGTCAACAAAACAAATCATAACAAAGCTGCGAAGAGGGAGTTTCCATTGTAGTATAGCCTGTCTTTACTTGGCTGTACAGCACAATAAACTAAAAGCACTAGAGAAAATTCAAATAAAGTGTTTGGGAGCATCACCTTTGGGTGTCTTTTTCCTTTATTCTCCAAAAAGACGGTAAAATCTCCATCACCCTAGCCAAATTCTGTTCTAGTCACAGTTGTAGTACAATACGTGACCTACAAAATATTTTTTAAAAGATCTTTCTGCTTGTGCTCTGCCAGACTTATTGCTGCCCCAGATACATGCTGCAGGCCAGAAAATTGTCACAACAGAAAGCAAGCAATTTCTTACAAATGCTACTGTGAGCAGATGCTTACCAAGCTTCAGGTAACCCTTGGTCTCTAAGTGTCAAACTGCAAGTGGATCTGACTTGAACTCTTGATTAATCCACTCAAAACAAGAGAAAAAAATAGATTTCCTGATGCAGTTATTCGGAAATAGGAAGCAACAGAGCTATACAAGCACTCTTGAACAAGTATCTAAACTATTTTTTCTTCTCCTTACCTATGCACATGGCTCTGTGTGCAAAGGAAGAGTAAGAAGTAAGGAGAATAATCTCACACACTAGATTTTCAATTATTTCCAAATACTTGTAAAGCTGTGTATATGACAGGAAAGAGGGAAACAAAGAAATAACATAAGGCAGTAGGGTAAGTGTCATAGAAGCACTCTAGAGTGCAGAACTGTGAGTTTTGCAGAGGGTAGGTAGATGTGTAGAAGATTCAAGGAGAAGAACGGGGTTCAGGGAAATCAAAAGATTTGCCATGGGTTTGTATAGGCCTAATATAATTGAGATCTCAATGTAATGAGATACTTTAATGTCAAGGGAAACATTAAAAGTGCATAAAGGTAAACCTATACAAGCAATGTTACAAAATTGAAATAGCTCTGCAAGTCCCAGTGCCTAAATGAAACCCCAAAATAAGTTCATATATCTATATGCCATATTAAATCCTATATGCCATGGAGAGTCACCTACCAGGGTACATTTTGGAGATCTAATCAAAGAAAGGGAAAAACCACAGTGAAATGAGTAACACTACAGAACTTGGCAGGGAAGAAAAGGAAATCCATTTTTAAAGGGCACAAAAGTAATTTTTCTGAATTCCAAACTGGGTTAAGGAGAAGATTTTAGAAAGAAAAATCCCAAAGGATTTTCAGGGTATCCTACTGAGATATTGCACTGAGGAATGGATTGTCCGAATCTTGTCATCACAGAACATATGTCCAAGCTAGTTTCTCTACTGTACAGACATGATTTAAGCATACTAAGACAGCATAAATAGTAAATAAGCCCAATCTTAATACTGTTATCTATTACTTCCTACCTACTATCTTGGGATATCAACTAACACAACTAACACCTAATATTTTTCAGTGAAGTATTCTTAAGGAAAATCTTAAAATTTTCCTGCACCTTTGCAAGGTTATTGGCAGTGACCCCCTTTAACTATAATGCCAATTTTTCTTTTGAGTTCCAGCCATGAATATTATTTGAATTGTAATATAGATACCTGTACTGGTGCTCTCTTAACTATACACTGTTTATTAAACCACATATAAATGTATTCTTCTAAAAAACCCACTTCAGTGCATCACATTCTCTTGTGTGAGATTGACTCAGACAAGGTTGTTAAAGTGTTCAAAGGTGATTGAAATCAATCCTACCGTACCTTACTGATTTACAGGATTGTGGACCACGTCCCAAATTAATCATTGCTCAAAAGAGGCGGGGGTGGGGAAGTGCAATAGATACACTTTTCAATTTGAAAGGTATGAAAGGTGAAATAAATCCTTTTCTGTGTATGCTTCTAAGCCCTGGGAATGTAAAACTTACATATTAGCTGACATACAGGACTCATACTTTAGTGTCCTCAGAAAAGAAATGATCACATGACCAGGCATGAAATAACAGCTATACTTTAATAAGGATTTTTCTCTAGATTCTGAGGGAAATAGTATCATGCTTTACAATCTATGCCTAAAAATCAGGTTACATACAGTGTATATTCTAAAGATAAGGTTTTCTCTTTTAAAATATAAAGAAAACTAAATGTTACATTGTACTAGTCCTTTTTATTTTTTTTTTTAGCTCTGCACTAATGTGAGTATGTGAGAAGGCTATTTTTTTCAGTAACATCAAATATTTAAGTACCTGCACCTCAACATTTTTTCTTCAATGTCTGACTCCTTCCTCTGTTCAGGTTTTCTCTACATATCCATGAATAAGCCATGTTACCCAACATAGTATTTGATTCTGCACTCTGTAAGAAGCTCCTGTAAGTATTAAAACCAAGGCACCTATGCTGAGTTCAATCTAGCCAAGCAACCAAGAGATAATAAAGTCAGAGAACATTTGACAAAGACCAGGATTAGCACATCCATCAGTCTGAAATGGTCAGCCACTATAACTTCAAATAAATCATTGAATCAATTGGATGAAAAAGAAATGACGAGAAAACTTATAATGTCTTTTCATAGTCATGGAGAAAATAAAGCAGAGTTGGGCCTTTTTCCATCATTAGAGAACAGAGAATACATCATCTGATTAAATCTTGTAATTGTTGAGTGGGAAACTAATGTTATGCACTTGTCAGACTGTTAGTTAATTTTTTTAACTGTAATCTAGCAAAATAGAATTAACAGTTTGATAAATGCTCTATTAGGATGGAATATAATGTTTTATTAAGCACAGAGAATGTTATCTTACTCGTTTTAGCACTACCTTCTAGCTTTATCTGAGGAACAATCTCTTGGATCAGAACATTTTGTTATTGTTAATTAAAAATCCAGTATTATTAATTTAACAAGGAGTAAACTGGTATACAGTTTCACGTATCGTCGAAATGCACAAGCATGTATTGTTTGTAAATAAAAACCTTTTGCAAGTAATTTCCCAAAAGCAACATTGGGGAAAAAAATATTGAATCAAAATCCCTGTTAGATTCTTTATTGCTCTTATTTATGGTTAATCACCAGAACGTTAATTTATACACTGAAGCTCTGGTGCCCTGTTGGCAGGTCTGGGTGAGACAGGGGGCAAGCCCCTTGCCAGCTCACTCTGCTCCACATGGTCCCAGTGGGGCAGAGCTGAGAAGGGCAGAAGGACTAACCCAGCTTCCCACATTCCTTCCCACCCCACCAGCAGTGTCACCAAGACCTCACAGCCGCTGCTGAACTCTCTTGCTGAACTCAAACAAATCCGCTACAGTCGGTCCCACTCAAACTAACATAAAAAATCCTAGGGATGAGTCTAGTAAATGAATCTAGGTGAGAGTTAGTAAACATCAAAAGTTCTCAAAGCACTCAGGGACAGAGTTAATTTAATACTTACTGGAGCAAGGAGGCCCTTTTGTTTTCCCTTAGCTTCTCAGCCCCAGAAGGTAAAAGAAGGTCTGGAATACTGTCGTGACCAGGCAAGGAGGCCTCCTCGAGACAGACATATCTCAAGAAGCAGTGATAACCTGTCCCAGGTGCTGTAGTCCCAGGTAGTCCCTGGAAAAACAATGGCCAAGTTTAACTGTCTCTATTAAATCTTTGTCTCCTTCTGGAACAACACAAAATCTCTCAGAAGAAAGAGAGAAAAGAAAGCAAAATAGGTCCCAATATTTAAAAATATTACAAAATAAAATAAGATAATTGTGTCAGAGTAAGAGGCCATGTTCATAGAGAACTGAATAATCAACTATGAACATTAAGAACAAAAAGTTCTCAGTGGTGAATATCAGACTGTGTACAATGGCTCCAAGGTATAAATAAATTATTCCCAAAATGCAGAAAGCACAGTCTTTTAGACAAGTTTAATTACTTTAATTCATCAGACAGAGGATAAGTAAGGGAAAATAATGAGTTTGTTGATCCATAAGAGACTGGGAAAAGCTTGTACAGTGAGAAATATTCTTCATTTAAAAACAAATCCTCCCTTCCAGATCAGTGACAGCAGCATGGAGTGAGTTTTTCCTGTTTAGTTTTTTGTTTGTTTGTTTCCAGGCTTTTATATACAAATAAAAGGAGAACACAATTGAGCAACATAAACACCAGAAGTTTTGGGAGCTTTTTTTAGGTATTTAGCCATGGTTGCATGTAAGTTACCTATTTATAACCAGCCCCCTTCTGGTATCATTTCAGTGACTGGAAGCTGTACGTATCACACTGATGCGAATAGTCCATGGTTCTGCTTGAATTGTGGGACACTCTTGAAGGAATAGTATTAGGAAAGAGCCATGACTGACAGGAAATGTAGGAAGAACAATATCTAATCCAAAATTTACTGAATACAGGAGGCAACAAGAAAACAAAGTCAAAATTAGCAAAAGAGGGAATCAGAACTAAAATAAGTTTTTACTGTGGAGCTCCCAGCAAGTGCTGTTTTTAAAAGATGAAAACAATTTACTGAAGTATGAAAAGAAGCAGAGATCTCCAGGGAAGCCCTAGAAAAGAGCAGTTTTTAAGCAGCAGCTTGTAGGATAGTATGGGAACAAGTAAGAGTAAAAAAAATCTGCACAGCAGGTGGGAGAAGTATCAGCAGAAAGCACAGAAACCATCTCTGCAGAGCCAAGGGTGTCCGTAGCAGGTAGGCATATATTCACAATAAGTATGTAGGCACAGAGCTTTGCTGGAATCAGGTACACCAAATCAACACCCTGAAAACACACAATTGCTGTTTCTCTCAGCCTCTCCCTAGATTGCTTTACTGCTTTGAGATCTGCACTCTGCAAGGATACCCAGTTGGCTGATTCTACCTGCTTTTCAGCTCCATTGGTTCTTCATGAGTCTCTTTATATACAGTTTTTAAAGCACACAGCTAGAGTTATTAAATTACATTTGGGAATAGAAACTACATATATATATCCCTATGCCACGTAGCCCTAGAGTGCTGATGATACAGAGCCCCTAATGAAAATCTGACTTGCAGAACAGACACATTTGTCTTGGAAAGAACTTTCTCTGCTTCGCTCTCTCTAAAATGGTGGATGTAGTAGAGAAATGTAAGTGTTGTTCACAGACCGACAGAGGATTATCCTGTTTGTTTAGCTCTTCCCCATCATGAGAAATGGTCCTGTCAAAAACTTTCCTGTGAAAATAAGAGTAGAGCATAGTTAAGCAAAGAACTAATGTCTTGAGCATTGTATGGTAAGGACCAAACCAAAACTCTAAAACTAAATATATCATCTACTCCTTTGTAATAAAACACTATTTATTTATATTTACTCAGCACAGATTTTTCAAGGGAAAAAAGATGATTCAATTTGAAAAACTTATTTTGGAAATTTGACGTCACGCAGCTGTATTCCCTGTGTATTGGTACGTCTGTTAAAACGATACTGGAAGGTTTGTATGACTGAAATGCAGTCCCAAAAAATAGAGGCTAAAAACCTGAACAAAGAAAAACAATAAAATTGGAAGTATTTTAGAAATCATCAAATGCCAATTACTCAACATTCACTTTTGTTTCACATGTCTGTAACCCTGATGCATTTAAAAATCAAGATAAATGTGTTAATCAATTCTTGATTATAAAGCAGAAAGACTTTTCTTTGTAAGTCACCAGATGGGAAAACATGCAATGTCATATATTCTGTACCTCTGCATGAAGAAATCTGTTTTATTTTGTTTGATGGACTGAACTGATAAATCTGCTTACTCTCTACAGCTGTTCTCCAAAAGGATGGGCTGTTAAGTAGCAATAAAAATGAACTAAAGAGCACAGAATCAGAATAGCTAGTCAGCCTTACATATGTATGTTTGCAAGAATGTGAGAGGGAGAAAGCAAAATAAAAATGGATGTATTTGTGCTTTATTATTATAAGAAACAAAGTAAAACATGATTTGTATTAGGACTTTTGTACTTAATTTGACTGCAATCAGAAAGTGATTCTGACATCATGGCAATCTAAGTATAGAGATGTTTACTACAGATGAAAAAGATTTCTTTTTAATCTGAAATAAAATATGACAGAGTGAAATAAGATTTAATTTACAGCTCTCATAGATCCAAGCTGCAGTCCATGTGGTAAAGGTTAAATACTTGAATAAAACCTGTTAAATTAATACCTTTGATAATACCATTACAAAATATTAGCACTAAATCCTTGATATTTGAGATATCATTAAGATAAAAAAATCTTGATACCTTTTCTCAGGGGTGAATTTCAAGTATAAGATGTTTTTTACGTTCACTGATGAAAAACAGAACTTTAATTTGCTCAACGGGATAATGGATATATATCAGATCTTCTGGAAATACCTTTTTTATCTGCAAGATCCAGACTTATGTGAATCTCCCTGAATATCCTAGTAGTGCCAGAACATCCCAGACTGCTACTGAGGAAAGTACATAGTCCCAAAATTGGACACTTCCCAATAGGCATCTACCTCAGCAGGATAAGCTGGGAATAGTGCAAAAAGTTTGAATTCCATTTAAAATCATCTAGACCTAATTGGATCACTTGTATTCCTACTAAAATTAATGCAGATTTTAGAGTCTAGAAACTCAGTTCATCTTACCATAAAGGAAACTGTACATCCAATAAGATGAATCACACTTTAAATTTCACTGATTCCTCTGCATGTATCCCCATTGATTACAAATGAAAACTTGGATAAGTAACTCAGTCAGAAATTTTAATTTTAAACATCTAATAATAGGTAAAACCTAACAACAGATCTTGTGAGTCCCCCAAAACACTAGTTTCTGGCAACAGCAGTTTCTGAGAAAACACAATCACAGTTTCATCTATTTAGATAAACCTGCATCATATCATGATGGCGTTAAGGTTTGCTTGATTAGTAAGTGCAATCCTTTTATTTTAGTTTCTCATATGATCATTTTGAGCTGTAGAAGATGAGTTGGTGTTAAACGGCTTAAAACCAGGGACTTTAATCAAATAACATGTAAGAATCCCCAAAAGCTTATCACAGATAGAGATGGAACCTGGTAAAAGTAGGAAGGCTTTTAAGGATGCAGAAAAGATACCTTGGCAAAATTTCTGACCCAGCAGGGGTGTGAGATGACAAACCATCTCCTCCAAAGGATTACAGGAGTGGGTAGGTGTTTAAGAAGTTCCCAAAAAGCCTTGCAGTGGTTGTGTAAGGGTTGTGAGACATCGGATACCTGAGCAAGCACATAACGTTCCAGGCAAAAATTTTCTAAGCCACAGAGTTTTGTAAGGATTGAGAAGAGCATCTTGAGCGCTGTTGGGGACTATACATTTTCTAGCCTCATGTAATTGTTAAAATCTACAGAAAAAAAAGGGCTGTATCAATGTAGCAACTTCTCCCTCAAAATTAGGAAGTTTCAAATATGTGGGTTTCAAAGAATTTATTATTTTTTTACTAATAAGAGTGTTTGGTTTTTCTAAATGTAGTGTTGTTGCCCTGAAATCACTGCTGTGTATGACTAACTTTAACTTCACGATTGTTAATTTATTTTTTTATTTTCTCCCTCCCTCCTAGCCAGGGATTTAAGTATAAGAGACTGTGCCACCTACTTACAGAGCGGTAGCTATGTTATCTAATGAGATAAGCATCACTTTTTTCCCCATCAATTAGCAAACTTAAGGCAGCCAAACCCTTAGACTGTTTAAAGTTAAATTTTGTGTGTGCTTTTAGTCTAATATGTTGCATTTGGAGAGGGAACATTTCCAAAGTGAGAAATGCCTCTCATCATTTCTGAAGACAGACAAGCCTTTGAAGAAACAGTTTTTTGAAGTCAGCGTCTAATAATCTGAAAGAAAAAAAAAAAAATCAGAAAAATGTTGTGAATTCAGCATAGGGACATTGTACATAAAAGTTACTTCAATTTTTTTAGAACCTCTTTTTCAGGTTGAAATAAAAAGGTTCAAAAGTTCACTTCAGTGACAATGCGTAATTAAGGACGCAAAAGTCTGGATGACTGAAATAATCTGTGGTGCAAAATTGCAGAAAAATACTGGAAGGTGGCTTTATGTGACATATTTTAATGACTGAGTTTCTGTTCCTATATATGGGAGAGATCACACAATGAAACAAGGAAAGAGGCTTCTTCATACTGGTTTTGATTCTCCAAAAATATCCAGTTCAGGATCAGCTCAAGTGTCAGCAAAGGATTTCTCTAAGGATATTCATATTATCATGGTTTTAGAAGACCCAGATCTGTTTTGGCACTATACAGATCCTGCCAAAAAAAAAAAAAAAAAAAAGAGACAATCCCTCCCCAGAACTGTTTCTAATCCAGTTCTGAAAAGAGAGAAACAGTGACTTGAAATGCCTCACTAGGGTCACTCTATGAGTCATCAGTAGTGCCAAGAATAGAAACCAGGCTTTCTCATTCCCTGCCTCAGATCAAATTTGTTAGGCTATATTGCTTTCTGGTCAGAATGGTTGCCGTGACAGTACGTAACAATATAATGTGCTTTTTTCTATTTGGCCCCTTTGTTCTTCCCCAGAGTAAGGCTTGCATACTTCAGATCAGATCTTCAATACTTAAAATGTATTTGCATTTTACTTTAAAGGTTGCATCATGGCACTACACTCCTATTTGAAATGTTGCACCAAGCTACAACTGTCCCTTTCCAGTGCCTCCCCAGCTAAATAGGAAGAAAATTGCTATCCTCTTCACTTCAAGTCATATTTTCCCTTGATTTACTAATCCATTTTGTTTTATCAGCTACCTGAGTCCTCATTTCAAACCATTTTTACAAAGTAATTGTTTTCAGTGAGAAAAATGTGTTTTACAAATTCTAAGCCTTTCACAGAAATAGTGAAAAATTAAATTGGATAGGGTAGTCATGATTTTTGTCTAGAAAGAATAAAGTCTCTTGCTGCTCAGAGGATCAGAGATTGCAAACAAAAATGAAATCTTCTGCTGAAGAAAGCTATATTCTACTTTCAGAGCACCAATAAAAACCAAGGAACTAAATTAATTTCTGAAAAATTAACCACACCTAAGCACTTACTGTACACCACACAGTGGAAACAAATCCTTAAGCTGCTGCAGTTCAGTAATGAAGTGTTGTAGTTGCCTGTATATAAAAAGAATGCTAATATGAAACAAAATTGCTCAACAGTTTGAATGCCAGTAAAGTAATATTGCTCCTTACCTCTAAAACATTCCTAACCAAATCAACTGGCCTTCATCTGATGAGAATTCTAACAAGGAAGATGATTTTTTATTCTTTTTTAAATGAGGTCAGCCAGTGATAATGTTTTCTTAGCATTATCTTATTCTTTCTCACTGAACAGTGAAGTCAGAGATGATGATTTTCTCTACTGGTGTTTGTATTGACCAAATTAAATTCTTCAGTACACCTTATTATGTACACAAGTACTTGTGCTTTATCTGTATGTGGAGCTTGTCCTTCTTACAGCATTACTACACAGGAGCTCTGCAGAGAGGATAAACAGCAATAATCGGAGCCTGTGTTTTTTCCTATACATATATAATGAACTTCAGCCAAAATTGTCATGGGAGTTGGTCATCAGGCATCAAGCCACCCTTCCACAGCCTTCACAGAGCATGGCAGTGGCCCCATTCAAAGAGAAATTTGAAGTCTGGGTAGCTGAGAACCCAAAGAGAAAGAGCTGTTTCTGTCAGGCTTTGCCTCTTCCAGGACTGAAATGCACATATTCTGATGACAAGGCAAGTCAGAGTGACAGTGTGCTGACTTCCAAAGGAGTTGATTCATACAAAGCTTTGGGTGGCCAAAATCATTTTAGTGAGTTGTATGTAATACAGGGTTAAGTTCTCCATAGAATTTACTTGAACAGCTGAACAGGTTGCATTTTATAGTACAGATACACATATTACAAGCAAATAAGTGTAGCCTTTGGAATACTTCTGGGCCAAATATCAGTATCACTTGTTATGGGACAAATACTGCTTATGGGGCAAATTCAGGGAGGGGTCATATCAGGCATTTTTGCAGCAAGTTCATATTCCTCCTTCTATGACCTTCTGATACTTCCATACACCCTTTAAAATCTACTTACTCTCCCTCTACCCATATGCGTCTGCCATAATATGATTAACTTTCACCTGAGGGTATATATCAGAAGCAATCCTAAATCAGTGGGAGATTACATCCATGAGCAAATATTTGCTCCATTAACTCTGGTACGGATTGGAAGTGCTTGGGCATCAAGGGTCTTACAATTTTCAAGAGAAAGGCCTTTTTCAGTCCTTTAAAGGTCAAACTCAGTCTGACAGTGGAGGACACGAATTGCAAAGTTAGCAGAGAATGCTCCCAGTTTCCTGACCTTTGAATCTGTGAGCTGCTCAAGTACTACAGCTGATCTCAGTTTTATTTGCAGCCTGTAGGGAGAGATGTGGGTTTCGCCTATTGTTTTAAGCAGAGCATATTGCTCCTGACCCCATCCCACCTGCAGAATAACATGCACCCATCAGTTTGAACCAAAATTCACGAGTAACTCTGCCAGGTGCTGATGAGTTACAACTGTGCACCACTGTGTACGTGGTGAAAACTCTGGGTTTTGAAGACGGAATTATAAAACAGTTCATCAGAATATAAAACCTTTTTCCTCCTGTGTACTTAGTGGAAAAAAAAATGTAAAATCTGTAAACTGAAAAAAAGGACTATATTTGTCTATTAGCCATTCAGTTCATATTGCATTTATTGCTTTGGCCACAGGGATGTGTAGCTACTAAACCAGTTGGCACATTCAGTTTACTGGGTTGATTGATTCCTCTTTTCAGAAAATGCAGAGTGAATTATGCTTGCAATGTAATGTAATTTTATCGCTGCTTTGGTGAGGTAGTTAAACATTTGTTTAATACCTATTCATGCCAAAATCTTATAGAATAGCTTTTTAAAGACTATAAAATACAAAATACAATTTAGGAGTGCTATTATAACTTTTGTTTACTGTTCAGGTTCACATTATTTTGAGATCTTCCATTTAGAACACAACAGCACTTTAGTATTTCTTAATTTCCTGTTCTAAGGAATCTGATACATATGATTGTACAGAGCCAAGGGTTTATGCATTTGTGTTTCTTTGAAAATGATCAGGTCAAAAACATCATGAAGAGCTTTTATAATCTATTAAAGGTAATTTTTACAGTACAAAGCTGGGGAATATGTTGTACAGGTTTCAGTCACCTAAACTTCTTTCTAACGACGGTTATAAAAATGAACTTACAGATCATGTATTAATATGTATGTTTATATTCGCTTAAAATATCCTGATAAGGTAGAGGTGAAAGTTACTCTTTCAATTACTCTCTTCCTCAACAGTATTCAAGGACAGGTTGTACAAATGGGAACAAATATTTATGTTAAATCTGCAATATGTAAGGATAAAATGAACTCCATTCATCTGTGAACTCACAATAGAGATGGCTCATGTATAGAAGTGCCTCATACAAAAAGCGAATAAATTAAAACCTATAATGGGAATACTCTGAACTCGTATGACTCTGCTGTAAAATATTTATGAACAAGTTATATTTTTAACATTTTATTGAACTTTTAAGACCAATTTAAACTTTGCCTACCATTTTCTCCCCGTGTTTTAAGATATGAGCTCTGATAGAGAAAATATAATCTCAACTGCTGGAATAAATTTAGTTTTCATGCTAGAGATCCAAGTTTATTAAACCATAGGTCTACCAAATTGATTAAATTAATGAAATAGAAGCAAAGCATTATACCATATATATTTACGTTTGCATGCATGTATGTGTATAGGTAGTTATATACACATATATGGCTATAAACTCTTTTGAATAATCATAGAATTGTAGCATGGTTCAGGCTGGAAGGGACCTTAAAGGTCATTGAGTTCCAGCCCCCCTGCCATGGGCAGGGACACCTCTCACTAGACCAGGTTATCCAAAGCAGCCTGGCCTTGAACACTTCCAGGGATGGGGCATCAACAACATCTCTGGGCAACCCGTTCCAGTGTCTCACCACGCTCACAGTAAAGGATTTCTTCCTAATGTAACATGAAATGCTGGTGGTGTTGATATGGGAAGAGCACGCAGAAAAAAGAGGAGACAGACTCGCATACCACGGGACAGGATGCATCTGCATGAGACATAGGGCTTCTTCCCACGCAGCAACCCACACTTGACTCTGTGAGAAGTAACTTTGCCTCAAAATGATGTTAAGAGGCAATGAGTAACATCAGCAATAAAGACAGATTAATGATGTCACTTACTTCTATAATTCACTGGCTTGCCTTTTTTTTTTTTCTTTTTGGTCATGTACAAACCAATAAAATATCTAAAGATTTTGGTCTCCTCCTATAACTTTCCCTCTGAACCCAGCACCTCTGCTTCTTTCTTTTTCTCTCTCTGCCTGTCACCCACAAACTTGTACAGGTAGGGATCCTTTGAACATTTGCATCTTACGTGAAAGTTGTGACAACCTCTGGAAAGCTTAACAAGTTGCTCAGTAAGAGGCTGTAAAAACGACCTGACCACACTATGCTGTAACAAATATTTAACTTACCAGCGTGAGTCACCAGTGATGGGATACCAGTCATCCCAGAGGCTTTGAAGAAAGAAACCATGGGTAGATATCTAGTGAAGGAGTATCAATGGAGATGGTCTTTGAAAGAATGTGTTCCTCTCCTCCTGCCTTAGTGAGAGTGAAAGAAGCTGACTGTGCATGGAGAAAGGGAGATGGGAACCGTGGGAAATACTGGTCGTCCCCAGTGCGCTGTGGGAGGAAGCTCTGATTGCTCCCCTATCCAGCAATCTTCAGAAATCCTCTGAGGATTTCTCCCTCCCACAGCTGGCTATGAAGTTGTAACAGAGAATCTTATCATAAGAAGCAGGAGATAGTGTGTCATCTGCACTGGCCCGTGACCTGGAAGTCTAGCCCAGAGTACCAGAAAATAAATTTACTGGAGACAGAAGTTGTTCTGTAATTCACCGTGTCATAAGTGTGCATCTAAACATTGATTCACTTCTCTTTAAGCCAACTCAAAGCCCTGTGACACGTCACCTAAAAGCAGGCACTTCTAGTACATTGACCACGATTGCAGTGGCTCTCCAAAGGCTCTTTTTAAAGAAGTGGTCCCCAAGCTGTGATTGCAATTCAGCCACTGTAGGAGCATTCCCATAGTCAGGAACGCCAGCTCTGATGTAAGTAAGGCTGCACTCCGCACAGCTCAGCCTGAGAAACCTCTGCAGTTCTAGGGCACAGCTTGACTGATTTTAAACCAGAAATGTGCTGGCATGCAAGCCCTCTTCATGTCTGCTGCAAAAGCAGTTGATTTATTGTAGGCATTCTCCTGACTGTAGTTTACATAAGTAAAAAATGAGGGACATTCATTACCCTGAATATCCTTTAGCTTTCAAGTAAAGCGTTGTTTTCTAATGCAAAAGAGGGAAACATCCTTCAAGAACTAAATAAAAATACACAGGCTCTGTAAAAGTTACAGGACCCTTTGTACCTTTGTGATTCAAATGACATGCAAAGAGGAAGCCTCCAAAAAAAATGCAAGAAAGAGGTTACCTTGGAGAATGAAAGTCCTTTAAGGGTGAGTCTGCCTGGCTCAGATGGGGTCTGGAGCGATTCTTCACACTGTGCTGCATAAATTGATGGCCACTGGTGGTTGCAGGCTGCTCTGCTCCTGGTGACCTCTGAGCCGTGAAGCTCTGCAGGTGTCAGCTACTGCGGAGTTATCAGGAGAGACAGGAATTTTTAATGCTTTTTATTTCACAGTTCTCTGGTATTTTTCCAGGATATTTTGCTTCAAATGAGTTGCTATTATAAGGATGACCCTAATTCTACAGTATCAGAATAAAACTGGTATGTAGCTCATTGCTACGGTGATTATCATATAACAATTAGAGACAAGCAAAGTTTTGCAAAACAAGGTCATTTCTACCTGCCCTACACACAGCTACACCTTTTTCATGTTAGACATTGCTTCCATTTAGGCCTTCATTTTTAATTTGCTAGCAAGTTCTCTGTCATCAATTATTCTCCAAGTACCTGATGGCTTGACCTGGACCAAATAATTCATTCTCAAGACATTTTGACCTTTTCTTTTAACTTCTTTTTTTTTCTTTTTTTTTTCTCTTTCCCACTAAAACTCAGCCTGGATCTTCAGCAGCTGCAGGCCAATTACCTCTACTGACTTTGCAAAGTGCTTATTAGGCCTCAGGTCTGGCAGTCTCTGAAGGGCTCAATTAGTTGCTCTACTCAATCTCATTCCCTTCACAGTTTCTCTAAGCAGGAGCATCCAAACATAAAACTTCTCAGGGCATAATAAGTAGTAGGTGTTGATTTTTCAGAAGAATTTGTAAAGATCAACTCTGAGAAGAGCATCTGCTTCCCAAATGTTTCAAATTATAATAGCTCAATAGTTCAGCTTCCTTTTCCAAATACCAAGAAAACAAGAAGCTCCATTTCCTACTTGCAGGGCTGCAGTTATTTTGGTATATGAGAAGGTACAAGATCCTGTTGAAGCTTTTCCAGCAGTGGAGGCATTTATTTCTCTCACTGCTGTGGGTTTGCCAGTGTCTAATTAGCTACATACTCACAGTTGCCATCCCCTTCATCCAGGCACTCACAGATTTTCCCTTCTCTCCTTGACTGCTTACTTTTACAAAGCTTGTAAGAATCTAATTATTTTCCAAACCACTGTCCACCTATTAAATTTGGATTGCAATTAGTCAGTGAATTCAAATGTTATCAAAGGAGAAGAAAAGGAGGCTGACAATGTAATCACACAACTCTTGTTTTCACTGGCAATCGGGTTAAAAACCTTAAAGAAAAATCATGGAATTGGGAAATAACATGTTAGTAAAAGTGGAATAAATGCCTGATAGCTAATTGGTGCGCAAAGATAAATTTGTAATCAGAAGCCAAACACTACAAAGTCCAGTGCTAACTGCATTCCTAGCCTTTGAAATTCCCATTCCTTTGGTCTAATGCAAGACAGCTGAGGATGCTTCAAACTCACTCTTGAATTATGTAGATGATATGATTAATTCTCCAATAGTTTCTACAACAGATTTAGAGAGATAAAGGTAATAATGGCTGATACCTGTTTCCACGTAGGTATTATCTTGCTAACAGTAATTTGGCTCTAACAGGTCATGTTAGATTGTTGATTGCTTTGACTATTTGATCATGAAAATGTGCACAACTGCCTCAGAAGTTTGAAGACAAAATTTCTTGACTGCTCATAAATGTTTAAAGATAGAGACTTCAAGTGGCTTTTTTAAGAGAAGAATATAACAGTACTTTTAAAGATATTGTATATACACATATACAAAGATAATATATGTAAAGTTACAATATGCATCTATATATAGTTTATGTGCATGTGTATATACAGGTATATATCTTTTTGCAATTCTCATTACCCCAGAGGAAAGATAGAATGTGCAATCAACATTGCAACGGTAGCCCTGGATTAAACTGCTGTGTACAGGCTTCTGCATCATACATGGGCTGAAAACTATATTATTTATGGACCCAGGGTACCTTACAAGATATAAGGAAGGGATTTAGGACTCAGATGCTCAAAAAACTGAGGAATTAGGACTGCTTAAATTCTCATTTGTAAGCGTGGAGTATTATTAAATGCTGTTTAGATAAATTACATGAGCATGGTGGATTGGGGGGGATCCTTTGCGCTTGCACCAACTGCTAAATTAGCACTGTCTATAAATATTTTTATCTGAGTGATTTGCTATGATATAAAATAACAGTAATCATGTCATAGATTGTGTTCAGCTATGGACACATTTGAAGTGCTAGTAATGGCTTATGCCCGGAATCATTATTACAGTAAGTTACAGGCACTTTGTAAAATCCATCATCATTTCTAATATCTAGGAATAACATAGTATGTAAATCACTTAAGCAATTATCTAAGCTAACATTTTTCGATCTCCCTTGAGAAGAATACAACATTGCCTATTTTTTCCCTTTTCCTGAAATGATATATTGTACTTTTCAAACTTGCTTCCAATTCTGGAAAAGGGTGAGCTTAGGCAGACTTCAGCTCTGATTATTCTGCAAAAAGATAATTCAGTATCACCTTTTATGTAATAGGAATTATGGGTTCAAAAAATTCAATTTGCAGCTATGTTCAGCAAATAATGGCAACCATCTGGACTGACTGGTATGGAAATCAAAACTAATTGATCCTGCTATTTTAGAGCCTTTTATAGAACATGAAAATAGACAAGATAATATTATTCTTTCTAGAGTTAATCAAAACTGTACTTCAAATTACTCAGTGGTAGGTTATTGAAAATGCTGGCATGATATTTTACACAGGTAAAAAATCTAGATCCATAAAACCTAAAGAATTTCTGTTTCTTAATTAATGGAGTCTATTGCCAAAGGGTGAGCAAATAACTCTAAAAGAGATTAAAAATGAAATGACTATACATTTTTTTCTCTCCAGGTACTTTGTCTCCAGGTTTCTTCCTTTCCATCTCTCTCTTTGCCTAGATCTCTTCCATTACTTGCCAGTCAACAGCTCTTCACTGAGATCAGAAGAAAGATTTTCTGTCCTCACACAAAAACCTTCTGACAGTGAGACACCTCACCCAAAGGCATCAGCCAGCCTGTGAAGATCATAATGTAGCTTTAGGGCTCCCGATCGCTGTCTCCTTGGGGAAATGACCACTCTGTAAATCCCAGTCTGGGAAAAGAGGACAGTGTGTCTCTGCACTGCCTGAGATTCATCACATCAACACAACACCCAATACGAATCAACCAGTATAAGTTCTAGAAAATAAATACATTTAGGTTGGAATGAGACTAGAAAGAGAAAGAGGTTTATGGCTGTATAAAACTACCCATATACTGTTAAGAGGCAGTACTCATGGATAAAGATACAGATTTTTTTAACCCCTTGAAAAGTCATGTATGTGAGAAATGTTCTTTTTTCCTGGATGGTCTGCATTTTTAAACAGGTAAATTGTATCAGAAATAGTAGGCTATCTTACTCAGGAGAAACTGGGAAATCACTGCTTTGAGATTGACTGCTACACATAATATCATTTCTCTCTTTGATAATTAAACAAGTAGTGGCATTAATCCTAAAACCTTCATATGCATACTCAAGATGAGAAATTAAAAAATTTAACATTTCGTCATGCCTCTTCATCTGCTCAAGAGTGGCATTTAGGTGGAGGACTCAGGTCAGAATGAAATAAATTATTCCATATTTATGATTGTCAGTACATTGTTGTAAGGACTGTCGGAAATCCAGGCAAGATTTTTTTCTTTATATTGTTCTTTGTTCCTGAAATAATTTTTTCTCATTTTGACCAGTTAACTGTTTTAAAGATACCTGAATGCACACATCTAGCTCCAAACTGCAGAAGATATTTTCTGAGGTTATTCATGCAAATATGTGACTTGCACTTTACCTTTGGCATTGCTTTCAAAAACTCCTAGTTATTTTAATAACCTTGCTATGAGAATACAAAAGTTCATTCATCAGTAATCTGCAGAGTTTGGGAAAAACACTGCATTTCAGCATTGCATATAAATGAGAGAATATATAACCATAGAAAGCTGATAGTCCTCAAAAGCTGAAGAAGCAAGCCTTATTTTTAAAAGTAGAAATACATGAAAACCTTAACACTTTCAGGCAGTCCATATAAAGGTTCCAGATTGTTGACATTTTTGCAAATGTGGAAATATTTCAAAAATATACCATTTCACATACTTAATACTCTTGAAGACTTTGGGTGGAACTAATGACTTTAAAAAAATTAAAAATTAACCATTATTAGTCAATCAAGAAATCAATATGCTTTGAGAGAAGTTATAATAATACAATAAAAAGTCATATGTTGAAAGCTGCAGATGGGAATCTCTTATCAAATTCAAAATGTGGGTGGAATCTAAGAGGTAACCACAGAAATTTCTGTATTATAAAAGTATTTTCTGAATTTAGTTGATATCCAAGCATTTTAAATGCTAGGTAGCTAGTATTTGTAATTTATCATAAAATAAACAGTACTTTTTGTTTCTTCAGTTTTAGAATAAGTTTATTTTTCAGGTAACTAGAAATGCCTTGATTTTGTCATTTCAAAGCAGTCTGAAAAACCAAAAACCAGCTCATAATTCCAAATGGTTTAGAAAATGCTGTGATCCAGATATTCAGATGTTATTTGTTGAAAAAAAAAAAAAAAAAAAACAAACAAAAAAAACCCAAAACCAAAACAACAACAAAAACAAAACAAAACAAAACAAAACACCAACAAAAAACCACCACCAACAACAAAAAAGATAAAAGATCAGTTATAGAATATTAAAAGTGCTAATCTCGACAGCAAAAAGTATGGACACCGTTACTAAAGTTCTCAAACTCAAGTATTTTAGACATTTCAAAATGATTTGTGAAACTTGTGATATTGGACTTATTTGCTTTTGGGGCAGCATTATATGGGCCATTAGGTCTGAATTCTACAAAAATGTGGTTAATACATTGTCAATTTCTTTTATCGTGAAGAAGGAAAACTTTAGAGTTTAGAATTTATGATGGAATCACAGAATGGTTAGAGTTGGAAGAGACCTTAAAGATTGAGTTCCAACCCCCCTGCCATGGGCAGCGACACCTCCCACTAGAGCAGGTTGCTCAAAGCCCCAGCAAGCCTGGCCTTAAACATTTCCAGGGATGTGGCAGAGAGTTTAGACTTAGATATATATCTTTTTAATATTAGAAAGAAGCACTGAAAAGTCTTTTTTATAACCCCACAAACAGCTATCAGTAAGGGGAAATATTCCTCAAACATTTAAGCACAGCTCGCCCCAGATCTTCAGCTCACTTAAGGAATTTCATGAAGATAATCAGATTTTACGTTTGAACAACAGGTCAGAGCAGCAAACCTTAAATCTCTACATTGTATTCAAAGAATATGCAAAAAGAGTATAATTTCTGAAACCCAAGATAGATGTCATGAAAAAAATATATTATTGGGGATTCAGATGTGATATTTGTTATTCTAAAATGGAGAAAAAAAAGACAAGATGCATTTATATGAAATTTAAAATATATTACTCAGCCAAAATCAGCACCATTGTAAAATTTGTAATAGTTTTGTAACTGAAATGATGCAAATTTGCTTCTGCAGCTCTGATTATTCAAGATGTTTACTGGATTGTATGTCAGGTTTTCTTAAATGGCTAAAGTGACAATGGAGTGCCTCACAGCTACAGCTGTGCCCAAACTACTAAGAAAAACTAATTGACAGAAAATCTTAGGATAATATATCCTGATGAATAAGAAAAATAGCTCAGTGGGAGGCCAGTCTTGAATTATTAGGTCAGACTCAATAAAAAAATATCCACCAAATAGCATATTCTTTTTTCCTAGCTGGTGAAGAAAAAAATTGTACACATAAAAAAACCCCAACTAGCTGAACCAAGCTAAAATAATTTTAAAAATCTTGCTAGGGAAGAAAGGCCTGTGTGATTTTCCTTAGTGTCTCTATCATTCAAATCAGCAAACTTCTTGTTCCGGTTGTTGGTCAGGTTTAGATATCACTTAAGTCATTTCAACTCTTTCTGTTTGAGTTCAGCAAAAGATCACAGTTGATATAAGCTCCTCTCTGGCTTGACAAAAAAAAAATATAATTTGAACTTAATTTCCACCTGGGGTTTGGCCAGTTCTCTGTCAGAATGCCTTTGTGCATGTCTTATCCCATCCAGAATTTTTCTGTATTCTCCAAGGGAAATAATCTCATATTGTCCTGTTAAACTTCCCACTTTAAAAATATGTCATCATTTCTTTTTAATCAGCTGATTGGTCATTAAAATGTTAAACTGGAAATAAGACCGTACTGTTATAGAAAGACAAACACAGGAAACAGGAGAATGAAGGGTCCTAGGGCTCCAGTGCTGGTCTTCATCTGCATCTCAGGGATGTTCATTTAATACATATTATTTCAAAAGCACAGTTGAAAGAATACATTGAAAAGAAGTCCTGTGCCTTGGACAGCAATTAACTTTGGGGTTTGATCTTTATTATTTTGTAAAATAGTCATTTGATCATGCTATATGGTTCAGACACTCACCTCTATTTTTTTTTATTTAAATATAGTGAGCAAAGAGGGTTTGATAATGTGACTTTAGCCTTTTTTTCCCCTCCTGATTAGGATGAAGTAAAAACCATACAATGCATGATGAATATAATGTATCACAATAAATATGATTAAACTGCCTCCAAGTAAAACATCCAAAAATCATGCTTGCCTTCCCTTCGGCATAAATATTGATTAAAATTCAGTAGTTTCTCTTGTGCCATTTTTTGAAGAGAAAGAAAGTAAATGGTGCTGCTCTATATTAATTAGTGACCTAGAACTCTTCTGACTGAGGAAACTGTCCTGTGAAAAGCAAAAAGTCATTTATTTGATATTATTAGTTTCTGGTTTCATTTGTGTCCATCTCCATGTGAACCTGGATTTTCAATGGAGCTTTTAAAAAAATGAACTATCCAAAACAAAACTTATTAAGTTGTCCTTTCCAGAGAGCTGCCAACTTAGATGTGCTGGGTTACAGAAATTGATTATGTACTATCTCTCTCTTTTCATTCTCTCACAGATTTACGATTCTTTAGGTTCCTCTGTGCTTGGGAAGCATCATACAAAGCTCAGGAAGCCTCTGATATGGTGAGAGGTTTTGAATAATATTTTGCTAACTTTTGACAAGATATCTCAGGACTAGATCCAATAAAAATACTTTATTCTTCTTCATTGTGAAGCTCTGAAAAATTGATTTCTATATTGGATTGGATCATTGGCTTGTTAAAAAAAAAATAACTTGATAGCAACACCCTTTATCCCCTTAGGAGCTATCATTCCGTGTTAGGAGAAGTGAGACAGTCCAGCATATATGAGTTATATTATCAAGCCTTGTGGGGTCAAAGAGTTATCTTGCAGCACAGCCTGAGTCACAGGACTCTGCACTGGAATAAGAAAGCAGGGCAGAGGGTTCCTTGGGGGACAGAGGAGGAGGAAAGAACTAATTTCCCATTCTAGGACAGCTGAGCTATTCAGCAGCCACTTATCACAGCTAATATTCTTGTTTCCCAAAGATATTTTTTTTATAAAGCCACATTTCATTCATTATTTTCAACTGCCAGAGATACATAAAATAAATATGGACAGGGATGAACCCCTCTGATGTAGCTCACTACATCCCTCACTTCAGTTTGGTAGTCAATATTTGTTATAGCTCTCTGCTCAGACCACTTGAGTACTCTTAATCCACTCAAAAAGGCTTGTTTGCTTTATGTTATGCTGAGATCACAATTTCATAGAACACTCTTCCTGGCCAAAACCCACATATAAATAATACAGTTTAAAATCCATAATTCTTGCTATCAAGGCCTCTCCTCCTCTCTTCCTCAACATCTATTTTCTTGAAATCTGATTCCCTTGAAATGCACATTCCAAAAGAAGTGCAGTACTAAGTTAGAAACAGTGAAAAAACTCAGGTGTTTGGTGTACTCAGAAGTAAGAAGAGGATGAATGATTCCATTTCCCCTTATAAATATTTGAGATCAATTTACTAATACAGTGTTCAGCCTATTTATTAACCACAAGGTATTTCTACAGTTAAAACCATATAGGAGTGGGATATCCCCTTGTTTTCATGTATTAATTGCACAGTGAGGAGATTTGAAGAGCTATGTCTGCCTTTTCTCTCTCTGACCATCCTGGCCAATCCAAATAAAGATGGAAAAATAGCTTCCAAGACTTAAATCCCTTTCAGCTTTAGAAAACAAGGTATGTTTGAGCTTTCCTGGGGAGGCGAGGAGTAAATGAGTTGCCCTAGGCATAACCTGCATTTACATACTTGAGTTTTAGAACATGCATTTTAAGATTATATATGAGGCAGCAACCCATTGAATTGCATATGGAAAGGTTTTAAATTATTTACAGTAATATAACTATCAAACATACTATAATATAAGAAATTGTGTCTCTCAGTTCTAAATACAGTTTACCATTAATTTTCAAATGACTAAGTGTGGACCATTTCTTTGTACTGGAGCAATGCAGCATGGCAGACCATGGGACCCCAACACTTTGCTAACATATCTCCTGCCTCCATCACTATTCCCTATAATACAGAAAGAGGAGGAAGTTACCCTGCCTGCCTGGCTGCCAGGGATGCTGCAGCTTTTCCTGGCTGGATGGTCTGTTATCTATGCTTTTAATGCAATGGCTGTCAAGTCTGAATGAGGAAGAGAGGGGGCAAACACACCTCTTTTCTCAGCACCTGGTTACCACAGACAAGGGTATGGACAGGGAGACACTTTGCCCTGCAGGGAAGAAGGGAGCAACAAGAGGTGGATGCCTAATGCACGTGAATATGGCTGCTGCTGCTGCTCCTGTGTGGCTGCCCTGCCTGAAAGCCAAGGTATTTCATGGAAAACGAAAACCAAAAAGGAAAGCAAGCAAGTCTTGGATACACAGATGCAAACACTTGCAAATCTAAATGAGTAAAATCATGCTGGTTTCAGTGGGACAATATCAGTTGTTCCAATTTTCTTTGGATCTTATCTGCTCTGTGTTCTGCAGGGAATGCATTATGCCACTGTGCCATATGTAAACTCACACAGACCACGCAAGGCAGGAGCACAATGTTGTCTTTAAAGAAATTAAACTGTCATTACAGCTGATTTTAAACTCATATACCAAAATGAATTTATACTTTATGGTAAATTAAGAGAAAGAGTTTCTATTTCTTCTGAGACTGCTGGTGATCTTTCTCAAATTCAGTCGCTGCAGAAATACTATTTCATGTTCAGCACAATTCCATCAGATATACTATACTTGGGTATAATAGCTGGCAGCGTGTGAGGAAACAACTCATGAATCTTTAGTAAATTAGGTTTACCCTTTTTCTCAGAGCTACATGGATCTTGCCTGCCCTCAGCTGGATTTATGGAGGGTTCATTGAAAAGCGGTGGCAATAAATATATTTGAAAGCCAACACTTTCTGATGTTATATAAGAAATAATAATTTCAACCTGGCCAATAATATTATGTTGTAACTAACAGAGGACATGGTCTGTCAGGGATTTGTGAGTGGGAAAAAAAGGAAGCAATAGGAGAAAGGATGAAAATGCAGAAAGGTCAAACAAAACACGGGACGAAACAACCCAGTAAAGAATAGGCTTCCTGGCCTTAACTGTGCATAGAACAAAAAATACCCTTTGTTCAGAGTCAAATACCATCTATTTTGCTGTCTTCTGGATATATGAGGTCTCCTTCAGCCCCTGAAAAGTAAAAGGAAAATCTCTATAGAAATAACAAAGCACTTTGAGAAGCAGCAGTGGTCAGAGGCAATCTGCTGAAAAGTAGGTTCACTGGGCAGTACTCAGAAATGTAATCACAGGCTGTATTTTTAGAATATATTTAGCACAGGAAAGTACATCTGAAAATAAACAGATAAAAAAACTGGTTAAATTGTAACAGTATTTTTCTGTTTTGTTAATTAAAAAAAAAAAAAAAGAAAAAAGAAAAATTAACAAATTAACCAGCTGCTGAGATGGTCAAATTTGATATTTAAAAATTAACAAGCCAGGCTTGTACCTATTAAACATTCTTTCCTTCCCATATCTCCTTTCCTTGTTACTCTATGACAGAGCCATTTATTGATGAAGAGCAAAATTAGAAGAAAGCAACTAATAAAAACCAGTTATAGGAATTATCAACTCCTCTTAGATTACTCACCCTCCATCCCATTACTGGTTATGGTCCTAAACTCATTCTCCAGCCCATGCAAAATGTGATTCAGTGCTATTCCTCTTAGTAAGTCTCCCCCCGATGTTTTCTAGTGGAAGAAAGGGCTTTGTGAAACACAGAACTGAGCTCAGTGGCTTTTGAGGTCTATATCGTTGAAACCCTTTCCAGTGACTTTGGATGTTAATCTTATTAAAGGTGTGACCAAAGATCTGGCTGCCATTTGAGCAAATAATGAAATAATGAAAAAGCATAATTTTTTCATGAAATTAATAATTCCACTATCTCTCCTCTCTTCTTTCCTCTGCTGTCCTCTGAGCTGAAAGAGTCAATAATGTCCTCATAACCCTATCTTTCCCCCATAATATTCAGAAATATAATACCTTTCTGCAATTTATCTTAGTCATCAATACCTCCTCACTTTAAAAAACAAAACAAAACAAAACATGATATTTGATCACTACATCTCCTCACTGTTCCCCAAGGCATGGATGATGCATCATGTCAGGTAAGCAAGAATGACATTTAAAACTCCCCGGGTCCATCAGAAATGCTCACTTAAAAATAAAAGAAATAAGATCACATTCTATTAAAATCTTGCTTGCATTAAACCTCAAAGAGTATAATTTATTTCTGAGTATACTCTTACAGAGAACAAGCAAGAAGAGAAGCAGAATAAAACTAAGAGCTACCATGCAAGTGATGCCAATAATTCAATATTTGAGCATTAGATTTTGTTGGGCCTATCAGGAATGATTTAATCCTGTGAAATTATACTTAAACAATCTCTTATCCTTCCAGCCATTATACTGTCATCGGGACTCCAAAATTTTGGTTGAACAGAACCATGCTTTTATAATTCCTCTTCTTTCCAATGGACAAGAGGAAAATCTTTTTTCTTTTGGCTTGTGAAAATTCCATGATATCTACACTGTCAATGTTAATAGCTATTTTTTCTGACATTCAATTGGAGATGTTGAAGAAAAAGTTACAAATTAAATTTCAATTAGATCAACAATTGAAACACATTAATAAATCTGTTAAATTATATCTTTCCTCAGAACATACTTTTTCTGACCGAAAAAAAAAAAAAAAAAGCATTCANACCGAAAAAAAAAAAAAAAAGAGCATTCAGACTACCTGATGGTCTTCTTACAATAGCAAAATAAGAAGATAAAGTCAAAAAACAAAAGCAAAGTCACAGCCCAGTCTGATTGATCCTTCTGATGTCAGTCACAAAATTTCATTGATAGAGATCTTCGAAGACCGTGAGGACCCCATTAGTATAAAATCCTTTGAGAAGCCAACAGAGAAAAGTGCAAAACCAACTTGGATGAGCCACTTGATGCGAGTTCAGCAGAATCCCCACAGGACAGCTGCACATGGCTTCTCCTGACTGGAGATGAACTATCCCACCAGTAAAAGGATTCATTTGCAGAGATCAACCCTTACGCCCGGCCTGGTAAGCTTTGTCTACCCTTCTGCTAAAATTAAGCACTGTTGGGAGACTAGAATGTCCTGTTCCCCAGTATGTCTACTAACCATGAGGTCTTCAGTACCCTAAAGTTAACTTCTTCCTTTACTTTTTAATTAGTTAATATTTGGAAAGCACTTTGAAGATGCAAAGCTTCATTTTATTTCGATGGGTTATTTATTATTATAACATCAGCTCCTTGACTTAATCATTTAATCAGTACAAATATACTTCAGGAGTTAACTACCAGAAAAAAATTGTTTGGGAAAGGAAAAACATAAAATTTTGTGAAAGGAAAAAGGATTACAAGGAAGTTCAATCACTAAGTATTCCTAAATAGCTGTTATTAAGAACCTTCTCAATGTGGGGGGAATTAAGAAAAAAAGTATTTGGGGGCACTTAATTTTACTTATTAATTTAAAGAAAACTTTGCACAGTATAGAGTTCTAATAATAGTAATGAAGTCTATATTTATTAAGTAGTGATAAGACATAATTAAATAGCTCTTTATCCTTTTCTTTTCCTAAGAAAATTCTGAAATTACAGTACAGAACACATTTATTATGAAATATGTAATTGTTAATCTGTGGACCTTTCTGAAACTAGATTCTATTGAAGCAGTGCATATTCATTAAGAAATCATGGTTAAAAACATGAGAAAACTATGTTCTGATATTTTCAAAATGAAATTTCTTGATTTTTCCATTTAAAATTATAGTTTCATTTGCCGTTGAATTCAACTTTATCTTTTTTTTTAATTAAGACTAATGAAAGAAAAAGAAAACATTTTGGGCTCAAAATGTTTTCTTTCTCAGAAAGAATTATGCACAATGTTATAATAAGGGCAGTAGATAAGAAGGCAATAAATCCTTAAACCTGTTTTTCAGAAAAATTGCTTGCTACAAATCTTTGAAATTTACAAACAGCTCCCAGCCTACACATATTCAAGATGAAGAGAGTTACTTCTTAAACATACGTGGTCCTAGAATTGGGAGGACACAGTCAGAAGTCAACAACAGTAGACAGCAGAAAAAGCCACTCAGTTTCTGGCTGAAGTCACCAGTTAGTTGGGAAACAGCACACTTATTAGGAAGCAAAATAGTTTACTTTGTTTTGGTTTTCTTTAAGTTTTCATTTGTTGTCTAATATTTATATACTTAACACAATACATTCAAGGTATTTGTGTGAACCAAACCATAACTGAAATACCTAAACACCACAATGATGTGATCTTACTGATATCTTTAAATCAAAATGGAGCAGCAAGTACTTTGCTCCTATCTTCCATCATCAGCTGAAGAGAGAAAGCTTAACTTCTTAATTTCTGTGACAATTCATTTCCTACAAAATGCAATGCCATCATCACAGAAGCATTAAATGCTTCACAGCAAGTTTTAGTGAAGCAGCTTGGATTATATTCAAATTACTCTCTAGTGTCTCACTAAATCAGTGAAAGTCCGTTTTATACCAACAATACCCATACAGTATGTATGGCCTTTACTTGCACTGTTTGGGGTAACTTCTTTGCTGAGTGTTGCAGAAAGTGGCACCACAGAAAATAATTACAAGGCTTAAATACATACAAAAATCCATTGGAAAGGATTGAATTCTTGATGCCTGGGCTTGTGCGATTGTTTTTTCTATTGGGAGCCTTGTTGAACTTTGAGTATTTAGTGATTTGGACAAGCAACGTCTGCTCTATCAGGCCTTGTACTTAGGGTTTAAGAAGTCCATCCGTCAGCATGAGGAGCTGCAAGGGAACCCACTGGAGTGTCTTGTGCCAGCAGCTGCTGCACATTAGCAGCTGTTATGACACAGACAACATCCAGTCTGTGAGGAGAAGATAAATGGTTTTGTTTTTCACGCAAGATAAAAGGCACCACAGCATGGGAGAGTGGATGAAACCCTCCATGGTTGGTACCCATGCAGTGTGCCAGGGGAAAAATCCATCCAGGACCTGTCTGAGGCTGCGTGAAAGCAGAGCTCTCAGCTTCTCAAGAGATGGAAGATTTACTTCGTAACTGTATTCCTCTTTTTATTCCATTTCTATTTTTCTTGCTTGGCCATTCTCACAGAAATCCAGAAAGAATCATCCCACCACTGTCAACACTTGTGCAGAACAGTAATAGCTCTCATTTTGTGACATATCATCATTCTGCAACAATATTATAGTTAATGATGTGCCACCCTAAACTAAAAGATTATTCATAGAATTATAGAATCATAGAATGTTTTGGTTTGGAAGGGACCTTTATAGGTCATCCAATCCAACCCCCTTGCAATGATCAAGGATATCTTCAACTAGACCAGGTTGCTCAGAACACCATCCAACCTGACCTGGAATGTATCCAGAGATGGGGCATCTACCAGATCTCTGGGCAACTTGAGCCAGCATTTAACTCTACCCTCTTTCACTTTAAAACCATTACCCTTCATCCTATCACTAAACTCTCTGGTAAAATGTCCCTCCCCATCTTTCCTGTAGCCCCCTTTAAGTACAGAAATGCTGCTATAGGTCTACCTGGAGCCTTCTCCAGGCTGAAGAATCCCAATTCTCTCAGCCTGTCCTCACAGGAGAGGCGTTCCAGCCCTCTGATTGTTTCTGTGGGCCTCTCTGGACCTCCCCCAACAAGTTCAAATCTTTCCTGTGTTGAGGACTCCAGAGCTAACATGGTGTTATAAAGCATAAATATCATTCAATGGTATTTATCTGTGCAGTTGCATGAATGATAAAAAAAGTCCATGTGGTTTCCAGATATCTACAGGACAGTACATCTTGTTGGTACTAAAGCCCTCACAGGAGGGCCACGGAATATTTTAAAAGCCAGCATGTCCTAGGAACAATATAGCTTTGCTCACTGAGACTCAACCCTCAGTTCTCCTCAAACCCTTTGGTTTTGTTTTTGCCTTTTCCTCCCAACAAGTGTCCAACTTCTGCCATTTAGCCTGCTGCATTGTTTGAACCTAGGTCTCTTGGTCCAAAGTCATCGTCTTTCTGCAGCCTTCCTGCTGCACACGCCACTGGCCACCTTCTCTAACCTACATTTTATCCGATGTTCTTCAGCACCTGCAGCCCAGCAGTGGCCAGTTTCAAGTTAAACACCCTCATTAGGACTATTCATGCTGCAGAGTTTCTGACCTCATCACAAACAACACAGACATCATTCTTACAAGTGTTTAGCTGACTTCAACAGGATTTTTAGGAGATTACACTTAGAGTATGCTGTATATTTTTATAACATGCAAAAGTCTACCATACATATCCCAAAAAGAAACATTTCTCAGGTTTAGCTCAGCGCTACAACAGTATCAGATGAACACAAACGCATGGTTATTTAAGTATAAATTAAGACTCTTAATATTTTATTTGGACAGATATTAGTATGTTTAAATCTTCAGATAAATTTAAGAAATGCAAACCTACTCTAGCAAATGAAGGTTACTTCATATTTGAAAAGTCTTGGGAAATTAATCACAGCAAGAGCATAAATGATGGAGAAGTACTATGACTATATTCAGACGTAAATTTGGAAAAGTTGTTAAAATTATTGACCAGAAATGGTGAAATCACAGCAGTCACATTTGATATTAGTCAGAATAACAGCATTAATGAGAAGGATAGTATTTTTGAAATATAATATTTTACTGTGCTTATATATTCATAAAACAATCATATTTGACTGATTTGAAAATATTCATTCATAGAGAGAGGGCCATAACTGATGGATGTCATGACCACCTCCAGTACTTGATTACTGAGGCTAGGTCAAGGCTCATTAAGAGTCAGATGTAATTTTCCACTCTTTTGCATTAATCATGCAGAATTACTTCCTTCTTTTTTTTTTTTTTTTGCCTTTT
>VZRU01004527.1:3263-94091 GCA_013398155.1 Pedionomus torquatus | reverse complement strand
TTGTTGTCTTGGCTTTCATATAGTTCACTTCTGTCACATATGCTGTAGATGCAACACAATTTGATGAGTTGTCCCAATGGTATCAAGGGGATCCCTACCCAGTAGGAAAAAAGACTTCAGAGCTCAGTGCATGGGAAAAAATATTGTTTAGACTACGGTTACTATGAAGCATTGTAACAAATGTTGACCAAACAAACACCGAAGAATAAACCATCTTGCAACTCTTACCTCCCTTCATACTCATATAATAGTATTTTGGCATTACAATATATACTGGGCTTGCAGGACTTCCGAAAAACCAATCATCTTTCTTCATATCTGTTGTATTGTTGTCAAAATTGAATTTTAATCTTAGAATCTAGAATACACATCAGTTTTAATAAATTTTCTAGCCTATTTCCTCATTGCATATTGATTTGAGCTAACAAGGTATAATATGTCCATACCACAATAGCACCACACTTTTCAATACATGATAAATGAACTGCTACCAAAATTCTTGGTACTGTTATCACCACTGTGTCGTAGTGTTCACAATGCTTATTTTGTGCCTCAGTGGACTGTCTTTTTCACTCTTTATCATCCTAATCCTCTATATGATGAGGAAGAAGGGAGTTCAGTCCTTGTCTTGCTTTATCTCTTCTTATCCAAGAGTTTAGTCCTAGCCCTTGGCAGTATCAGCTGAGTGTACAGGGATCAGAATTATGGAAGCGAGGAGAAACCCAGACATTCCTATGTCTACTCACAACCTCTCAGCATATCCTGACCCTTTGTGTAAATGTATTAGTAGTATCTTGACACTTGACAGCAAAATTAAAATTTGCCATTGATTTAAAACATCACTTTATCTGATGCTTCTAATGCAATAATTCACCATTTTGTTATATAAAAACTTTAAAAAAATACCAAAAAAATGGGAAGATGGGAAGGGATTTTTTAAATCACTCAGTGTAGTGATAGGGGGTATTGGTTTTAAGTTGAAAGAGACAAGACTTAGATCAGCTATTAAAAAAAAAGTTCTTTTTGGGGGGGTCACGAGACATTGGAACAGGTCCCCCAGAGAAGCTGTGGATGCCCCATTCCTGGAGATGTCCAAAGACAGGCTGGGTGGGGATTTGAGCAACCTGGTCTATAGTGGGAGGTGTCCCTGCTCATGGCTGGGGGAGGAGAGGAGGGGAGAAGCAGGGGCTGTTAGTACTAGATGATCTTTAAGATCCCTTCCAACTCTAACCAGATTCAACAGAGAAAGAGAAGTGCTGAGCAATCCAGATGGCTGGACAAGGATGAGAAGATCTGGCAGGGCTTGAAATCAGGTGCTTGTAGATTCCAGAGGGGAAAAATTATTTCTTTTCATGTCTACAGGTAATTGATAAATAATGAAAACCACTCTTGCAAGTCAACCTTAATGTACATAATATATCTTAACAGGTGTAAACTGATTATTAGCGATTACCTGACAGATGTGCCTCAGGATGAGGACTGTGCAGTGGTCTTCATTTGGCTGTGTGTTTTTCTGCCTTGGAAGAAAAAGAGTTTTGTCTTAGAGCATGTATTCACAGTGAATGTCCCAGAGAATAAAGGAGGAAAGCAGAGATTTCTTCATTACAGAATGTCCTAATGAACTAAGCATGTAATTTAAGTTCTCCATACCTTTGTCCTTTCTGCAGAATCCACATGAGAATAACAGAAAAAGGAAGATACATAATGTGGCCTCTCAAGGCGCCTTCCAGCTCCCATTTCTCATGACTTCTGTGGCCTGTTTCTGCAACATGGTAGAGGAAAGAAGAATAAGATCAAGGAGCAGTAACAAGGGCATAAAGTGAAATAGAAAAAGAGGGGCAGTCAGGAGATGAGTGAGCTAGAACAGAGTTTCAGTATAAAGCTGTCAGTTCACGCTGAACCCCGTCATATTTATTCAGCACTCAAATGCAAAAGCTGTTGGTATAATGGCTATTGGGAAAACAGTTAATGTTTTAACAACTGCAAGACTAAACCATTAAATGATAAAGTCAATATCCCCACAGAGAATAAATATGCATCAACAGTACATTTACTTTATCTGCTTAACAGTTCTAAGTTCTGTAATTATAGATATTTAAATTTGTTCCTTCTCTAAACATTGTTAAAGAAGGAAACAGTTCGATATTAACTCTACATAAACGAAGGAATTTTTAAATAAAATAAAATAACTTTATGGCATTCCAGCAAAACAGGGCAGTGGAAAAATCACTGCACACTTCAAGCAAGTACAGATAATGTGCTTGATGAAATATTCAGAATAATGAATATATGCCAACTTGTATGAGAGACCTGCTTACTTCAATTTGAATATACTTCACTATAACTAATGCAAATTAAGAAAAATTATAATATTTAGGGATAAAGAAAAAAAAAAAAAAAACAACAAACAAATCACTAGTATTCTAATATGCTAAGTAAACAGAAGAGGCCTAATTTACCCTTGCAGTAGTGCCACCATACAGGTTCCAGCTAAGAAAATTCTGACCTATACTGGTCTGAGATGAGAATCATCCCCAGCTGGTCCTTGCAGAAGAAAGTAATACCATCTTCTTTGTTATACATATACAACCTGAAATGTGGATTTTACTGCTTCCTAGGGAACTATTCAGGAACCACAGTTAGAAGCAACCGCTAAGCGAAACTTTGGGGTGAATCTCAGTTTCTGTGACAGTTTTTCTATGCTGATGCCCTTCAGAAATGGTAGCATGAAGAGGCTGAAGAATTTTTTGCATGCTAATTATTTCTTGACATAGTAATTTTCATGTCTATCTTATTTCTGTTTAAAGCTGCTCTCTACTGATATTTTTAATATTTTTCCTCCATAACTTGTAGCTTTTCTCTTTTCTTTTTATGGCTTGTTACTCCTTCCCACTGAAGATATCTTCTTCCCTGGCCTCCTCATGCTTTATATGTTTCAGCTTTTAAAGACATTAGACTACTCAATTATTGCTGTAATGGCATTTTAAGATTTAGTTGTATAAAAGGAAGACATTTTGGCATTCCTGTTAAAATCCCTCTGTTTTGGCTAACTTCCATCATATAAGCAAAGTAGATTAGACAGAAGAGTGAAGAGAACATCAGTACAAGCTAAACCAGGAAAAGGACTCATTTCAAAGGTCTTCAGTAATGACTAGTGCTTCATCTCTTCCCATGTAAATTTACACTGGAAGTCATGGTCTTGTAAAGCATCACCAGCAAGTACAAATCTCAGCTGCATTGACTACTTTACTATAGAGTGCTTTGATGGAAACATCCATGCAACATTAAGTATCTAACATGCTGGTTTTTGGAGATATACAACCTTTACACAGCCGAATACTACCTTTAGATTTCTGTTTGAAATAGAGATCCATAGACATACTTCAAAATAAAAAAGGAAAGAAAATAGGATAGTAATCTAAAGTAAAGCATGTTTTACTTCTGAAATCTTGTAGCCAAGAAAAAAAAATTGTTTTCACAGCATTTATTTATAACTAAGTTGCCTGACAAGGTGAGATTTTAAAAACTCTATTGATTCTTTTTTTACAAACATTTCTTTGAAATGCAGTCCTTCAAAATAATATGACTACAAGAAAAACATCAAACATAAATTCCAAATTACATTAAAATTGTCACAAAAGTAAAAGGGAAATAAGAAATTTCTAAAAGCTGTATGTTGAAGACAGTACCAGCAAACCAATGATAGCTAAAATAAGCAACTAAAATCTTTGTATTTTGATTTACTCAGTGGTTTTCAGACTGATGTCTGACAATGCCATAAGATGCATAACATATCATAAGATATAAGACAGAGCTTTGTAGAATAAATTCTCTAGATGTTTAAAAGAAATAAAACCAAACCAATACTTACAATTTTGAATTTACAATCTAAGTCATATAGACTACCCATTTGAGCCAACACTAGAATCTTGAATGTACTCATCTGCTGTAATTACTCTAGTTAGCAATACAGGAGTTTAAAATTCTCAACCATATTATGACTTCTGGGGTCACTTTTCCATCAGGTAATGATATAAATGAAATTTGGAATATTAATTTGTTTTCTACCCAGCAGCTTCCTTTGCCAGAAATCCTTGTTTACTGACCAGGCAGTACCTCCTTTTATAAAATCATCAGAATCAGACCATTAACATTACCTCTCCAGCCACATTTATCCAGTGAAGACAAGCTTTCTTCCTTAGATTGAGATGGTCACTACACTCCTTGGTCAATGATGCTTTGTTGCTGTCTAACACTTGCTGTTGTTTTAGTTCCTTAAGTAGCTCAGGTTTAACTACTTACTTACTGAGATGTCCTCAGGCTGCCACATATCTTGCAAAGGGCTTTGATCCTATTTGAAGTACCCTGGATGATCAAATTCTTAAGGCAGACCTCTTTGCACTGCCTTGTTTCCCTTAGGTGAAAAATGCTTTGTAAGCACATTTTTCTCCATGTGTAGAATACCTAATGTAAACAGGTGTGAGTTGGCTGCAGCTGAGAGGCCAGTGGTTGGAGATTCAACCAGGATATAAGAGCTGCAGGTCCTCATCACTCTTTCAATGCTTGATTAATTATTTATATAAAGTGGAAGAGATTCAACAGGAGAGAAAACAGGTGCTCAGACTAAAACACTCAATCGTTAAATGATGGGGAATTCCTGGAGGACATAGATTGCAATTCCTGAACTGAATTCAGCAGAATGGGGATTTGAATTCAGGCCAATGCTCTAATTGCTAAGTTAATACATATGCTACGAGAGGAGAAGCTTCCTTTTTCCATTTGTTTTATTCATATACAGAAATTAAACATCTAATTCTATGAGAAATTTCTTTCCATGGGACCACGAACTAAAAGAGATTCTTATGCCTATGAGTGGACCACTGCCCTTGAACATTTTAGTTTTTTAATTATTATTATTATTTCCAAAACTGTTAGCAGCAAACCCTAGTTTGGGAATCATTAACACGGGATTTGATAGCTCCATCATGTGAGTAGCTCTGCTCATGTATTTAACACTTTGGGATGTTTGAGCTGTACCTTTGGACCAGCAATTATGTTCAGATCAAGGTGTCTGCAGTCTCTCAGTTCCAAAGGGGTGACAAGGGAGGCAGACCCTGGCATCCTGTACCGTCAGGGTATTTGCACAATCCTGTGGGGGATTATTTTGCAATATTTGTTTGCAAAACGCTGAGTCATAGGTCTTTAGAAATGTTTTACAATGTGTTCAAGGGTGTCATATACATAACAGGAGCAGCCAAATGCACACAGTGCAGTCCAGTTAATTGCAATACACAATATTCCTGCTAATTCCACAGTTAAGCTTAAAAGCAACACTGAGTACCTTGATTTCTCTGGCTGCAAATAGCATTCCTTTGATGACAGACTATAACTGATGTGCTGATCACCTCATAACAATTATATATTAATAGAATGACCAACGTTATTTTAATCTACAGCATTACTAGATTATTGCAATGTGGATGTACAATGTAGTTCTGAAATTTCAAAAAATCTTTGAGAATGTCATATTTGCTCTGGAAGTCAAGGTTGCAACATGTAACACTTTTCTTCTGGGAAAGGGAAAGCTAGCTAGATATGAAATTTGTGAAAAGAAAAACACAATATGTCAATGACACCAGTATGTTCTGACAAGAACCTAGAGAACTACATTAATATCTCAGAAAAAATGCCAATCATATTAGGAAAAAGTCAATGAAGTAAAACTACAGGTTCTAGCTTTATGCATTTTTAAAAATAATTGCTAATATTGTATAAATTTATTTTAAAACCATTAATTAAAGCATTCCTTCCCCACAGTCGAAATAAATGAACTAAATTCAGTAGATAAAACTGTTCTTTTTACACGGATCAGAAACAAGCATATCTCCCTGAAAGCTCTAACAGAGAGGCTTGTTCCTGACGGTGCTAGTCTTATATACATTCACAATAGCATCTCCGAGGGGAATTTGAATATGTACACCTTCTAATTTGATATTTATAGTTATATATTTACATATATTAGTTGAGTGAAAGGATCATGTACAAGAAGAGAATAACAAGTGTCTGTATTCCTACACTTTCAAATTCAATGTGTCATGACGGCTAAGGCCCATGGTAAGAGTCTGAAAAGCCAGGATTCTGTTAAACACTTACTACAGCTAAACTCTACTTTTGGATGCCAAGTTATTTTTTGTAATTCATGGTGCTGTATACCCATATTAAAAAAAAAAAAAAAAAAAAAAAAAAAAAAGTAAAATAATATTTACCTTCTTTATAAAAGACCTGTGTTGAAAAGTTATGTGTAAGAACCTAGTTTAAAGGAGACAGAGAATAGAGGAGACGAAACGGCACAGAGAAAAAAGGATTCAAGTGGGTCTCCATGCATCCCTGACACCAGTTGTGAACAGTTTCATCTTTTCTTCCTTTCAGTGAAGTATATTTGGCACAGCTGCTGTCAAAAGATCTTTTTGTATTGATGGGTATTGATGTATAATTTCCGAGACAAACATTTGAAAGGTGTATGCAGTAGCCATGAGGATGCAGTCACTGAGATGTTCTTAGCAGAACTTATTATTTCAGAAGCAGAACACTTCTAAGGTAAAAATTCAAAAGGAAGCAGAGGCTGGACTGATCTGACAATTTTCTGAATCTAAAGAGGAAAGTTAGATATCATTAATTTAAAAACAAAATATTACTTGCAATATTGTATGGTGTATGCAGTCTACTGTATTTGTCTGTGAGACAGAAACATTGAGAGAAAATGCAATACTCATTTAAATAAATGGCAAATTTATAACATTATTGAAGAAAAGTCATGCATACTTATCACCTGCATAATCATAGAACTATAGAATCATAGAATAATTTGTGTTGGAAAGGGCCCTTGAAGGTCATCTAATCCAGCCTCCCCTGCCATCAATGCAGGGACATCAACTAGATCAGGTTGCTCAGAACTTCATCCAACCTGATGTTGAATGTTTCCAAGGATGAGACATCTACCACCTCTCAGGGCAACCTGGGCCAGTGTTTCACCACCCTCAGTATAGAAACAAAGTCTGCCTTTTATCTAGTCTAAATCTTCCTTCTTTCAGTTTAAAGCCATTACCCTTTGTCCTATTGTAACAGGCTGTACTAAAATATTTGCCCCTATCTTTCTTTTAAACTCCCTGGAAGTTCTGAAAGACTGCAGTAAGATGTCTCCAGACCCTTTTCTTCTCTAGGCTGAACAATCCCAACTCTCTCAGCCTGTCCTCATAGGACAGGTGCTGCAGCCTTTTGAGTAGTTTTGTGGTCCTTCTCTGGACCCTTTCCAACAGCTCCATGTCTTTCCTGTGAAAGATGCTCATCACTTTGGCACTCTAACCACATACGGGCTTCATACATTTTCATCTGAATGACTTTCCTGGTTCAAAAGACTTTCCTGGTTCTGTTTGGCAAGAACTCTACTGCTTCCCTGAGCTGTCTGCAGCTTTTGTGACACTCTTGGGAAGGCACCTGACTCATTGCAGGGCTAAGCACCACACTCAATCTCTTAACAGATCTTACCATATGAATACTATATATCATGGCAGCAGCAAGGAAGGAACTGCAGCAAAATTACTGTCTATCATTTATGCTATGATCTCAGTAGGCTTCTTGTCCTTATGAAGGCCAGTTTGGTCTGCCACTGCAGAATTTCGCAAAGACGTTGTGGACAGCATATACTCTTTGCCTGGTGGCCAGCTCTAACTGCACAACACCATGCAAAAATCTGCAGCTGCAACTCAGTCTTTCTATATGTCAGGCTCCATCACCAAAAAAATATACTTCCTATTACCATGTCTTCCATTGTCACAGGAAACATCATTACCATACACAACAACAAACACCGGGAACTGACATCTGAACAAGTATTCTCTATCTTCTCTGAGGTACTTCCAACTGGGCTTGCATATTTCCTGTGAAATATCAGTGTTCCATGGGCTGGTATAAATATCCATTGATTCCAGCACAGTTGTATCTCAGAATTCCATCATATGTGTATGATTCCTCTCTGAGAAAAAGCTCAGGCAAACCACTGAAATCTTTTATCTTTCCTCCCCTCTGAAAACTGAAGAAAAGATTGCTTGCTCTCTCTCAGTGGGTGCCCACCCAGAGTGAGGAACTGCTGTGACTATAATGTGCTTTCATTTGTCACCATTCATATTTGTAACTACTGATTTTCATCACAAATGCATACTGTGTCTGTTCTTGACACGATCACAGTTCCTAGGAGCCCAATTCACATTTTTAAAGCTTTATAAGTCTCATTGTATTCCAGAAAGCTGCAGGACTAGCATGTTTCTAAAAGGAGAGAGATCTTACTCCTCAGATATTAGTTAAGTAATTGGTGTCATGCAGATCACAATATTGTTGTCTTTTGAAGAGGTTTTCATGATGGGTTAAAAACTAGTTATGAATAAAAAACTGAGGTTGTGAATGTGTGTGAAGCCAAAACAAGAGTTTTAAGTTACATGACACCTTTTTTGAGGCTGTTAATATTCTCATGCTTCATGTTCTATGTGCTTTTAGACTTTTTCCTTTGCATTTCATATTTCATTATGGACTTTATCCTTCTGGCAACATTCTCAAGAGTCTACACAGTGGTAATTTTGGTTTGCAAATCCTCTCTTTTATAACCAATGAAGTAATGGTTGCTGTATTTTGCATGACCTGTGAGACTTTTAGCAATGGTCACAAGTGGCTATGAGTTGGTATTAACAAACAGCATGCACAGTGATACTAGGCCAAAGTCCTGAGCGTATCGATGTCTGGGTATTTTTGTTGGTTGACATGACACATATGTTGTTACGCAACGTCAGATTTTACTGCACTGCTGAGGTACTACTGCATCACAGTGTTGGAGATGTGCAAAAGCAGCTTTCACTTTTATGCAGAATTAGGACCTTTTAACTAAATTGCTGATGCTTTTTTAAGATCTTTCTCAAAAGTTTTGCATCCCAAGTTTTTGTTTCATATTTCCATTCTTGTGCAATGGACCACTTGCTAGATTTAAAAGGAAAATTAAGGATTTCTTTATACCCACAGTAATGCACATATAGTCAAATAGCCATTTTTGCACAAAAATAAATCAATTTTCCAAATGAAGCCCACCTCCAGCCCAGGAGAATCTGCTTGGTGCTGAAAGAATCTCGAGGCTAGCTGCCACATAAATCTCAGACACCAGAAAGCTAATCCTCTCAGGCTATCTCAGTAATCAATATGTGAAAAAAATTGAGGTGATTCAGAACACCTTAATTAAGAGTTCTTCATTCACTGAAATTAAGGAGGGCCATGGAAAAGGGAATATATTATCTTCTTTCAATGCAGAGACAGATAAAAAGTCAAACAGTTCTGCAGGGAGTTGGTTGTAATCCTTATCTCTTGAATCAAGGTGGTCATTATTATCTATGTGCATTTACACATAAATATTGCTTATATTATAATATGAAATGAAGGAAGGAAAGCCCCTAGGCTGGTGTAACTTACTGCCTGCTGAAGAAACTAATTCCATCAAGCTCACTTTTGAAAAAATTCAGAAAACCAAATTTTCCTGAGCAGGCTAGAGTGTATCTTCCCACAGAACTATGACAGACTAATAAAATTCTGTCTCTTTCACACAGTTCTTCTCAAACAATATGCAAGCATATGCAAAGAAACAAAAAGCATTAAGGTAACAAAATGTTCATCAGAATGAAACAGGCATTTTAATGTATCCAAGTAAAATAGGTTTTTGTGAACAAATTTTCCTGTAAGGTTTTCCATTAATCTTCTAATAAAAACACGACAGAAATGTAGCTTTCATTTCTCCACCACCAAAATCACTCTGAACACAAAACTCTCTAAGGTTTTAAAACATTTAAAAGGAAAATTAATTTAAAATTAAAAAGTTTAAAGAATCTGCCTGATTTCACTTAAGAACTCCTTTTCTTACAAGGCTGAAACTAAACCTTGATTACATAAAAATTAAAATTAGAATCTCAGCTTTGCAATTCATTCTCATTTTAACTCTGTTGATCTCTAAATATTCTCTAATAAGTTTAAAGTAAGCGTAGGGGATGCAGTCTTGGTAAGAAGTGAGATCAGGTCTAATTAACTTTTTCTGTTAAAGAGAACTGTTAAATATCAAGACTTGTTTCACTACCTTATGTAGCGAGTAGTTTATGGTAAGAAGGGTAATAGTGTTCTCTTACACTAGTGGGAGGATAAACTAAATAGTTTCTACACATATGTAATTTTTTGCACAGTTGTGTAATACATGACTCAACATAATTATTATAGGTCTAAGGATTTGGCAAATATATGGACTTCATAGTATTTACCTAGTTCCTTTCACCTACCTCTTGAGAAAGGTCGCAAATTCTGAGGAGGTACTGCTAGTTTAAATGGTTTACCATAGTCATTGTTTTAATCATGATTATAGCAAATGTTTCAAACCCACATTCTGTTAAGACGTAAACATTATCCATTGCTCTAAATGTGGTAAAGGTGAATTACAACATCCCTGCAAGAAGACATCATCAAATAACTCCTGACTAATCTTTATGACTAATATTATTCACTCCTCAAATAAAGCAAGTGAAAAACAACTTCTCTGGTACTTTGAAAAGTGAGTACAGAAGTTGATGGAGACTATATAATGATAGAAGAAGAATATTTTAGATTCATTATATTAAAATATTTTTGAACAAGGGTCACTTGCCAAAACAATAAAGTTTATGCAAATGTAAACGATCTCTTGAACCGAGTACAAATATATTGGTTTTCATTGCCTTTGTGAATGACGCTTGTATTAACCATAGCATAAAGTAGACTTACTGTACCTTCTTCTGTTGCTTATGTCTTGTAAGTATCAGGAATTTAGATACATTAAAGTGGAAAAAAAACTGCTTTGTCTGCACCTCCTTCTGGGCTGTAGCTGCTGCATTGCATCCTGCAAGTCTTGATTACACCTTGTTTAGCTGGCCCATCCCCCTGATGAATTCAAAATGTAATTGGGGGGGGTAAAAAAAACGTTTCTCTATATTTGTGTTATTGAAGATTCCAGAGTCAGAGAGTATCATGAATTATTCTATTCCCCTTGTCTCATCAGCAGAATAACATGTAGGCCACATCTCCTTGATTTTGGAAAAAGCAGGCTCCGGAGCTAACAAAGCAATTGACACAAGGCAGGTGTCATCTTGAGGACAGCTCTGCACCTGCCTCCATTCAGCAGAAGAGCTGCAATTATCACACTCTTCCTTGCAAATGTTTGTGCAAGCTGTTGAGTGGCGAGAAAAAAGTATCCTGTAACAGAACTGCAGTATCACCCCGAGTCCATTCCCTAGTTACAGGTACAATTTCATGGCTTAATGACTGCCCAAAGTACATTCCTATTCATAGTTCATACCCTCAATATATATTATACATCAAGCTTAAAGGTAAACAACCCAAAAAAAGGAAGAAGAAGTTTGAATGAAAATTGTTTTGTATGTCCCTGCATGCAGCTTGTGCAAAAATCTGCCAAATCCATGAAAAATCCTAGACACACCAGTGACTCTGTTACTAACAGCTGTTCTGGAAAGTATATCAAGTTTCCTGACTAGCAAGGACAGTTTTTAAATGAAAATAAGGGGAAAGGGTTGAGCTCAGTCATCCTTCTTGCCATAAGATTACACCATGGGAAGTGTGTCTGTGCCATCAGCGATGCTACACATGTGTTTTGACATTCACGGTCAATGCTTGTAGTCCGACATCTGGGACTTAACACACTCGTAACAAAATAATAACGGCACATATCATCTGCTGCAGGTGTACACTTGAAAAAAAAAAATTGCTCTAATATACACCTACACTCACACCTACGTTTTGTAAACATTCATGTCTTAAGTTCCATTTTCATTTCCACCTAACACAGCAAAATACGTATTTTAATTAGACTATTTTGTTGCTGTTGTTATTTGAAAGACACAACAAGAAATCTTTAGGGATAATTTTTCCACAGCTCTTGGCTTTATAGAGAAATCTCTTTTTTTATGTAGAAACTGGAGGCACAACTACAGAGGTTATTCTGGTAATTCAGCACCTTTCACAATTGTCTCCTCTAAACGTACTGGATAAGGTCACTGAACAGGTGATTACAGTATGGATTTAGTCTCATTTGTGTGTAATTATTGTTTGTAGCATTAGCCTCAGCATTTCCTCAGAAATTCTTCCAGTTCAGAAGGATCCAGGCTGATTCCTGGGTGACAGCAGCTGCAGAAAATCATATAATAGATTCGAGGAACTCGCTCGTGTACCAGGAGAGCCATGTGGGATAAGTCTACTAGGTTTATTCTTGGAGACAGTCCCAAGTGCTTAAGCATTAATTCTAATATTAAATTAATTTTAAAAATTATTTTCTGTTAAACCCACTTCAAGTGATAATAACTTGCAAAAATATCCTAGAAAATTAAGTTGATAGTGAGTTTATTCCCTGAAGCACTGGCTTTTATATTATGCTAAAATGCAAAATGTTGATTTGCAGACTTTCCTCTGAATGTTCAAATACATCTACATGTTTTGATCATGTGTGTCACACACTGGTCAATATGCTCAGCTTTATCACCTTGCAATTGTAGCAATTGTTGTTACTGGGCATAGTACTCCAGGTAGGGTCTCATGAGTGCAGAGTAGAGGGGGAGAATCACCTCCCGTGACCTGCTGGTCACGCTTCTTTTGATGCAGCCCAGGATACAGTTGGCTTTCTTGGTTGCCAGCGCACACTGCCTGCTCGTGTTGAGCTTCTCATCCATGAGCATTCCCAAGTCCTCCAGCCATTCTCTGCCCATCCTGTATTTGTGCCTGGGATTGCCACGTCCCAGGTGCAGGACCTTGCACTTGGCTTTGTTGAACTTCATGCCATTTGCATTAGCCCACCTCTCCATCCTGTCCAGGTCCCTCTGGATGGCATCCCTTCTCTCCAGCGTGTTGACCACACCACCAATCTGGGTGTCATCAGTAAACTTGCTGAGGGTGCAAGTCTTCCATAGTCTTCCAGAGTCTTCCAGAATTCACATAACAATCAGTGTCCTGTTACATATTCTGTCAACTCCCCTGTGAATTAATTTAGTTAGTGCTTTTAAATCTTCTGCTTCTGATCTGAATACAGGCTATCTATACATGAGGTTGTGTTACTGTTGAAAACCTTACTGAGTAGCATCGTATGGAATAGAGCAGGGTTCCTCTGTGGTTACATTCAGAAAAGTCTGTGGTATTTCACAAACCAGTGTGTGATGACTAGTGAAACAAATTCACATTTTAATGCCAATATAGAAACATTTCTGTGCAAATGAAACTTTTTTTAAAATCTATTTAGTTATCAAATAGCTGCCAGACCCTAAGATCTGTTTAAACAAGTTCATGGTGCATTCTAAATATGGCTGTACTACTTTTTCATCAGACTACCCATAATAATCCCAGACTTAGGGGTGATGATTCTAATTCCTCCCCAGAATACATCAATAAATACACTATGGCCAGATAAAAATATACCACAGCAAAATGTAAAAGTTCACTACTCACTGGTTGATAAATAGTCATTGTACCATGGATTGGATCTGGAATCGCACAGACATGCAATTCAGTGTGTAAGTCCTACATGTTCATGTTCTCCTACTTTTNAAAAGTAGCTTTTTTTTTTTTTTTTTTTTTTTTTTTTTTTTTTTTTTTTTTGATAAATCTCAGGCTTGGTTCTCAGTGGAAGCCTACATTATGCTTTACAATCATGCACCTAGCAGGTGCCAGCCAAGGAATCACTGAGACTGGTTTTGTGATGCCTCATCTGACCAGATAAACTTTGCATGAAAAAAAAAAATAATAAAACAACCCAATACATTTTGGGACATTTATTGTATTGCTCAGCCAGTTTCATATGGTAGGATTTACTAACTATTAAGATGTGAACTCTATAATTAGGATTTTCAACTTATTCCAAGACAGTCTATTTCTTTAGCCTATACGAATCATTTAAAGAAGACTATGTCATTCTGACTTCAAATATTTTCAAAAGCCTTCCAGCAATGACTGAATTTATCTTTTTAATGAAAAAAAAAAACCACCAATAAATCTTCAAAATCAAAGAAAACTTGCAATTTCCTTAGATGCTTAGTTATACTGGGTATATATTTCCTTAGTATGTTATAATTTCATAAGTCATAATTCATAAATGTTTTTCAAATGCTTTGAGGCTGTAATGCTGAAGTTGCACTAGAAATAGCAAAAATTTTCCTTTCTTGTTATTCTTTAGGAGTACTATCTGTATTTTAACACTATTGAAGTTTTTTGTTTTGCAACAGTTGAATGTTTCAAGTCTGTCTCTTCATTTGCAAAGAAATCGTTAATGGGTGAGCCCAAGAAAACCAAGATTAAAGAGCTTAATAATCCACAGACATTTAGGAAGGCATGAATAAACACCAAACTTTAAAAAACTTAACTGAAATAAAAGCATTTCCTAATGGAAAAGATTATGTGGGAGTATGTGAAGTGCATTTAGTCAACTAAACTGCTACATAATTGATTTTTCCTTTTAATAATAATGCTAAAACTATTTTGGGAAGTTTTTTGTGTTTATGAGTGGAACAATTTGTGGTTAGAAAAGACTGATATTTTCAAAGAAGAAAAATTAGATTCAGTAAGATTTAGATTCTTTTTTTCTAATGCTTGTTTGAATATCCCTAGGAAGAGTTTTACTAATAATGAAGGATTTTTTAAATATTTGGTCTGTTACTTACACTTTAAAATGTTATACAAAAAAACCTGCAAAGCAATAAAATCTGATTGAACAATGAATTATAACATTCCAACTTTAAGACTGGGTTGAACTCTTCTAAGAATGATCTTTCCTTGACGGTGAGACACGCATTTTTCGTGTACCAGCTGGATTTCATTGCCATAGGAAAACTGTCTACCTCAAAGGCAAATTCAAGGATGAGTCATTCAGATCTTTAACAAGAAATACAGATGGAAAAATGCCACAGCTGCACTGAGCTAGAAGCAGAAAAGTGCATGACCTTAATGAATATGCTTTTACATTTGACAGATTCCATCAGAGAACTTGCAGTAGCTTCAGACTCCCACGGCACCACAAACCTTTCTACATTGTTTTAATCAACCATTGCAAGAAAAAATGTGGGTTTTTAAAATATATCATGTAAACTCGTTTTTCTCCCTATAGCCTAGATCTGATATCTTCCTAGGATGAAAATGCAACAAAAAAGTGCAACAGCCAAAAAGACATGTTTTTTTCACTTCCTTTTCATCCATATTTTTATTATTTTCCTTCTTGACTTCTGCCTTCCAAAATATTTTCTTTCCTCTCTTTTTTGTTTTCCTTCTCCAGCTCTGACTTTTGTGTATTCTTTCTCATCTTCCTCTGAACCTCCACTTTTTCTTTGACACTCCTACTGGAGTTCAACAAGGGCAAATACAAAGTTCTGCATCTGACATGTAATAACCTTATGCAATAATCCATGCCAGAACATTATTAGAAAGAAAGCAGTTTTTCAGAAAGGAATCTAGTATGTATAGAAACCACAGCCAGGATGACATCCCTAGTCCTGATGTATCACAGAGCAGTAGCAAATTCCTAGAGCTCCTTATCCTCAGAGAGGGTAACTGTCGCCAATGTCCTGGACATGCATTTTAAGAGGTGGGCTGACATTAAGCAGGAAGAAGCTGTGATTTCAGAGAAGGCCAGGACAGCCTCTATTCAGATATCTACTGCTAGTTGTACTAGCAAATGCTCACATCCCATTACTAAAGAAAGCATGGAATGCTCAAAATCACCCTCTGCTGCTAAACCAATACCAGTAACACTCTGCGTACAATGAGCAGAATCAGGGAAGAACAATGGGTGCAGAATTCATAGAAACATAGAATGATAGAATGTTTAGAGTTGGAAGGCACCTTAAAGATCATCGAGTTCCAAACAGCCTGCCAAATTGCCCCTGCCCCCTACAAACAGAGGGGAGCTTTTGACCATTCACACAAAACACAAGACAGAATTTCCCATGCATAGACAGGTCTAAACAGCAAATAAATGCTTATGCAGTGCTTGAGAATGATGTAAAAATGAAAGAGGAAGGGTCAAAAAGATATCACTTGCTCTTTTGAGTACTTTTATCGGAATCTGGGGTTGAAAACTGAGTGTGGCTCAGATTTTTTAGACTTGAAGACCTTACTCTTCAAGTCTAACCTTTAGTTCCTGATATCAGTTGTTCTGCACTCCATTAGTACATGAAGTTCTAAAGAATCATTTGCCCTGTTCAATAATATAGCTATTTTATATCAAGAAGAAATATTAGCTGCAAGTGTCAATATATCTCCTTTATTCCAAGGCACAGAGCCATATATCATTTCCTGGAATATCAGAGCTGATGATACAGAGCAAGCCAAGCCAAATGCTGAAAGCTCTGCTGTCTGAATAGAAAAATAAGATTGATATATGCTGTAGGTCAGCTTTGGCAAATAAGAGATCCTGTAATGTTCCATCCCCTCTATTACTCTTACCAAAATACTTTTATTTTATTCTCACCAGTTAGTCATTATTCTTTTTTTTTTTAATCCCTGATTTCTTCCTCTGATTTCCTGCTGTTTAAACAGCCTTGATTTTGCATAGCTTCTCATGCTAAATCAATGTTTAAAGCTGTTTGATCCCTATCTCTGATCATACTCAGCAAGGAACATCCAGAAGCTATTTCCACTGGAATGTGACACAGTTTAGAGGTCCTAATGGAGCATTACTTAAAGCTGCTATTTGTTTATGATCTGGCCTAAGTAAAGTTTATCTAATAAAAATTGCTATGATAGCAGAATATTGTGGAGGAATAAGAAAAAGATATAGAACCTTCTGTGTTTTACACCATAGTGTAAAAGTCATTTACATAGGATCAAATGTACCCATAATGCAACAACACTGAATTCAGTAGTTTACCGGTCACATGATGAATCCAGACCATGGCATATACTAATAATAAGGAAAGTTTTAATAGCAGTATAACTTTGAGATATAATGCTATGGTCCTACCATAGGCTTTCTATTCACTAGTAAAACTGGGAGGGGTTAGATTTTTTAAGAGACACTAAAATATTATGAATTTTCAGATCGCAGGAAAAGTATTTTTGAAAATGAAATTACAGCATATTTTTGACCCTTCCAATTCTACAGATGTTCCTTGTTTTCAGCTGAAATGAAGTGAAGTGGACCCAGTGAAAAATAGTCTCTGAGAACAGACCTAGACCAAGCGATTCTGGAGAGTCTCCAGAGTGCTGCATCTCCAGCAGCCTTCCCCTGAGGCTGACTTTGTCACCTCTGTGTTGCAGAATATCTAACATTTTCTGGTCTGAAGCATGAGAATTAAAATCAACTCCTGAATCTGCTGCAGGTCTCCATAGTTACAGTACAGTCAGTTGCTGCTTTGTACAGAGGAATAGATGGGAGTTTTAAAAACTCAGGCTGCATCTGCAGAATGACAATCTGAATTGTGACTTTTTCCTTCCAACACATCAGACAAATAAATCAATTTTCACGAGAGAGGAGAAATGTAAAAGTAATGCCCATTATCCCAACCCAGACTGACAAAGTGTTCAGGAGCAGAACCACTTATCAGATAAAAGAAGTTCAGAGTGCAGCAGTTACAGGAGAGATATGCTTAAATGTTTTGAGGAAGCAGCCTTATAATAGTAAAGTAACGTCCATTTGTGCAGCCTGTTTTTCTTCCCCAAGCACTTTCTTTGCAGTCTAGACTTTTGCTTAATTAAATCCCAATATAATTCCTGATTCATATGAATTGTTCTCCATTAGCCTTGTTATAAATCCAATATTAATGTTAATTAAGTGTAGTTATGTGCTATCAGTGCATAGATCACATTCAAATGTATTTGAAAGAGTAAAGGGCTTTAGGAACATGTGTTCAGCTCATTTTACTTTGCATAAAAATGAAGAAAATCACAAGTAAGTTTCCCTATTATTATAAATCTTTGTAAAAATTTCCCTATTTCCCCTCAACAGCTACAATGAACTAGGATGCCAGCTTTATATTTTGAAACACCATCATCAAAATGCCCTCTAGCAATACTGACTGAGCAGAGAAGATGCCACCTACTAAAACATTAATATCACTTGCTTCAGGACACTTTCCTTCATCACTAATTGTTGAAGCAGAATTGACAGTGTTACCTAGAGAGCTGCTAAGTTTAAACTATCACCACTGTTCTCAAAAGAGATGAGGGACCTCTTCCTTTCATTCCTCCTTACAGTGATAGGAGGGGAAGAACACAATCTATTTCCAGACCAAAAAATCCAGGATAATGTAAGCCTTCACTTTTTTTCATTTTCTCTTGAGATTTTTCTTTTCGTTCTGTACTTCACAAATGGAGCAAAAGTCTCTTTCATTTCTCTTCTGCAGCTTTTTCCCTATCCTAGAAAAGGCTGGATGAACATACAGTTTACAAAAGAATAAAATCATTGCTATTCACTGCAGAATATGAATAACTTAGGTTTCCTCTCTGGGATTTATAACATTGGTGAAGGATAGTGGGTCATAAAGAAAAAATAAAAGAAAAAGAAGAAAAAAAAAAAAAGGGACCACAGAACACACATATCCTGCTAGCAGAAAGTCCCTAAAATCTGATTCTTTTTTAATATTTCTGGCAATGTCAGAAGAGCTTGTTTCAAAAAGCCTTAACTATTAAAGTAGGATGAGAGCTGACTTATATAACAGTATTTAAAAGACACTGACTACATAAAGGCAGCTCAGGGAACTGAGCAAAGTTTTAGCTTTGTCAGGATTTTTGCTCTATTTTAAATAAGCCATTCTACAAAACACTAGTCAGCAGCATAATCCTTCAATTCCTCATCATGTGAGGAGTCTCCAGAAAATTTCTTAACAATTAATACACTGTTATCTCTAACTTGATCAATTATTTTCCACCAAAACAGGAAATGAATGCTGTTTAGCCAGACAAAAATAGATACAAAGATTTAAAATAATGCTAGGCATTTTGAAACACTCATGAATGATGGTTTAAAGAGATTTTACTTTCCTTTCCCTTTGTAAATCAGTCTGTTTTCCATTTGGAGTAAAATAAATAGCTAAAGAAATACTGCAGTCTTACATGATCTAACGGAATCCAGTTGGATATGAAACGTTAGTTCATGTCCATCTCAGAAAGAATAGCAGACAGAAAAGTGCACATTAATGTACTGTACTGTAAACCACTACTACTCTTCTCCTAGACTTCAGAGGTGCTATAGTGTTTAAACATGGAATATATTTATAAACCCACTTCATGTAGGGTTAAAGTCTGATGACTGACCTAGCGTGCTGTCTAGTGAAACAAAGGCTCTTCAACATGATACTCATCACCTTCTAACACCACACTTATCCCACCAGTGAACTCTCAGGAAAAGATGCCATACAAAAAGTCTTCAGAAGCTTGAGGTTCCACCTCTTCTCTGGCTTGATCAGCCAGTATGCCAAACACAGCACTCATCACAGAATCATAGAATCATAGAATGGTTAAGAGTTGGACGGGATCTTAAAGATAGATCATTGAGTTCCAACCGCCCTGCCATGGGCAGGGACACCTCCCACTAGACCAGATTGCTCAAAGCCCCATCCAGCCTGGCCTTGAACAATCCCAGGGATGGGGCATCCACAGCTTTTCTGGGCAACCTGTTCCAGTGCCTCACCACCTGCACAGGAAAGAATTTCTTCCTAATATCTAATCTAAATCTCCCCTCTTCCAATTTAAAACCTATACCCCTTGTCCTGTCACTACACTTCCTGATAAAGTGTCCCTCTCCAGCTCTCCCGTAGGCTCCCTTCAGATGTGAGAGGCTGATGTTACACCCACATTTCAGCTTTACAATGTCACATTCAGAACATTATTTCTTCTTGGTGCTCCATCTTATGATGCACAGTAAAGATGGATGATAGATGGTCATGAGGTCTCTGCCTTCTTATGACTGATGTGACCAGTACTGCAAAATCAAAAATGAATCCTGTCTCTGCTGAGCAAGAACATGAAAGGCCATCAACAACATTTATTCAGTGGTTGAATTACATTTCACTGGCAGTTTTATTCTGCTTTTACTAAGTTGAAGCAAGCATTAAAGTAATGGAGATAAAGAGACTGGTCACAGAAACTTCACTTTTTCAGGTGACTGGATAACTTATAATCTGCCAACATGGATCCGTAGGCAAACAGATTATTGAGAAAGAGCAGAGTGCTGTTATCACTCTGTTGGACAAGGACTTTGACAGGCCAAAATAATGAAGACATAAGTGATGCACAAATAATGTTCTCATTTTCCTTCATTGTTCACATTGTTCACTTAAATGAATAAACAGAAGCACAAATGTTATGTATAAAATTGCTCACATGCACAAACCTCTGAATACTGAATATTTCCTGAGTTTGTCACAGAAGGTAAAAAAAAGGCAGTGAGCATTTTTCCTTCTCCTCTTGACTTTAAATTATTTCCGGCCATAGATATTGGATACATGCAATTGCAGATGGTCAACATAATCTGGTAGAAACTCTAAGTATTTTCTTGTTTTACATAAACTATTTATACAAAAAATAATTTACCCAAGCTGAAGTTACCCATTTGACATGAGAAGTCAGAAGAGATCAAATGAAAAGTACCATACACAGATTCAAGAGTAACAGCTGAGAGCATGATATGTGACATATGAGTACCTATACACGTGCAATGTAAAGATATTTAGAGCTCAAAGATTAGTATTTTTTTTTAAGGGGTGTATTTGCTTTTTAATTCAAATTCCAGTAAAAGAGTCAGGGTTATTTCTCTGCCCATTTTCTTTTGCTTGCTTCTCTTATGCAGTGCTATATAAATGGAGCTTCTGTAAAATGAAGCAGTGTTTTGTTGCTGGTGGCATTGATAAATAAAGAACAAGATACTATAAATATTTTATGTAGTTCCTAAAGGCTACATTCACTTTCAGATCCTTCTGCATCAGAAATAGATTCACTAGGAGTGTGCTAGTTCATTCTAGACCCGGTCTGTTCACTCTGTTTCATTATATTCATATAAAATGGCAGCAGCTGAAAATGTTTTTTTCCATAGTGCTGTTCCAAAAACCCTACACAACAACTGCAATAGTGATTACTGGCTGTTATGTTATATTATGTTATGTTATATTTTCATGCAGAAGCTGCTGAATATGTATAGTTATGCAAACAGCAGGTGATTTTGTGCAAGAATTTCAGTGCATAAGGCTGCTTGTTCTTGTGACACACAGTTGCCCAGCCAGATGGATATGCCCCTGGCTTTTGCCAATGCACACATTGGTCATAGCAGAACTAGCTTTATGAGCTTTAACTAGTCTGACACCATCTTTTGAGCCCGGCCTTTGTGTAAGTCTCATACCCTGACAGCTGTAGAATGGTGATTTTATTTGGTATGTTGCTTTGCTATTCATGTTCGTTGAAGTATCATTGTACTGAATTCTATTACAATTCTTGAAGCGAAAACCTAAAAGAGCTGATGAAAACCTTAAGAACCTGTCCAAATATCCACTGGTTAGCATTCTCATGATTTTAGTGAAAAGAGGTTTTAGTGAAAAGTGTCCCTTGATATGTTTCTAAGGGATATACTATTACTTAGAATTTACATTCAACAGGGAATATAACACCGTACACTCATTTATCCACAAAAACATGATTGATCTGTTACCAGTTAGCAGCCTATTCAAGAAAGAAGACCAAGATTATCTTCTTTAAAGCTACCTCAACATTATTTGTTTTCAGACTGTGTAGTGTCACTTCAGTCCCAAAAAGCAGGTGTACTTACCCTACTACAGTCATAGATATAGTGTAAATTTGTTTTCATTAACAGAATTCTTAGCCCTTCAGTTGCCTTTGAAGTCTGTCCACAAAGAACCTTAAAGAGAGTTTGAACAGAAAACAAGAATTGTGCTATTTCCAAACTTCAGTGATTTATTTCATAATACAGTTTTGCTAAGGAGATTTCCACTCTCCCTTTTAAAGGGCCTTATGAAACTGGAACATCTTCCATCTACTGTTGACCCCAGGGTTAACCCTCAGCTGTCTGCTTCACTTGTCTCCATCTTCTGGACAAAGGCTTTGGAAATATTCATCCCTATTCACATTTTTCTTACCCTGTGATCCTAAACAAGATGCAAATTTTCATGAAGAACCTCCATTAAATGAACCAGTTAAAAGCTTTCATATATCAAGGTGTGTTTTGAGGTCACATCCCTTTCTGACATAAAGAAAAAAACAGATATGAAATATATCCTAGCTGACCACTTACACTCAAGATTTTCAAGCTCTACACTTTCAAAAGTAGTGGGATTCAACGTCTTAAGGCTACCTTTAAAAAAAAAAAAAAAAAAAAAAAAAAAAAAAGAAGAAAAGTTACTGTGATAGTCTATTTGGGTTGAGTTTTTACTTCCATTACAGGTTTTGTAGCTTTGGGGAAAGAGCAGGAGGAAGGGCACAGGGAGCAAAACCAAGAGCAAGCGGAAGGGAGAATGAAAAAGAAGGTCCAGAGGCAGTGCCCATGGTGTAATACCCAGGAGGAGTGAAAACATGCAACTGCAGCTTTCTGTGTATCCACTGCTTGTATCCTACACCTTTATAATTAGTCATATCTCCTTCAGCCATTCAACTAGTGTCACAGTAGTTAAGGTTTTAATTTATTTTCCACTTCAACAATGAATAAAAACTGTAACAACTTAATGTCATAAACACAGGCTGGAAAAAATAAATCTGACTTCCCACAAAAAAAAACCCACAGACAAGACTTTTGTTTCACCAAGGAAAAAATTTCCCTCATTCAGCACCCTTGTTCCACCTAGAGACTTAATAAACCTATATCTGGTGCTTTGGTAACTCTTCACCTTACTTGTCCCTTGTGTTGGCTCCAGTCCTGCATGTACCATAGAGTAACAAAGCACAATAGGACATGCAAATTTAATCTCTTAATTTACTTATGAAATCAAACCCAAACCCTCCCTGCAACCTCTCTGGTAACCCTCCAACTAACAAGAAAGTATGTATGGTACAGGGCACCTGTTGGAATAATGCCTCACTGGCTATATTAGAAATAAGAAGAAGAATCCATAGAAGATAAGCATAACATTGATCATTCAGCAATCAAATTCCTCTAGCTCTAAATGATATGCAGTTTAATAAATATTAAAAACCAACCAACCAACCAAACAAAAACAAAACCACCAAAAAACCTCACAACACCTATTGTCTGAAAAGTATCTCTGATAAGACTGCCAACAATAATTTAAGTGTTCATAGGTTTTCAGGGTGTTTTTTTTTTTCCTTTCACCTGTTTAGCACAGCAGCTGAGGCTCACCATCTGGTCTGAGCTGAGAATACAGAGAGCAGCCGAACGGGTCAGAATCATGATGTTTTGCCAATGCTCTGAGCACTAGAAAATGCCTGGGGAAAACTAAAAATAAATGTGGACATCATATATCACAACTCTGAAAAGAAAGTGATGAGTTGAAAACAGCACAAGGGCCATTCAAAGGAATTAATATATATTTTAAAAAAATACATATTTCTTTGAGTGACTGTTGATTACCTTTTGGATCTACTCTTGATTTTAGACCCAATACTTCATATTCTGTTGGGCCAATTTATAAAATGGCTAAACATTTGCTTAATCAATCTCAACAGCTGAAGCACAAGCCTCTGTAAACCTTTTTCTATGCTAATTATCTTTTTTCCTCAAAAGACATTTTAAGCTAACTACATCTCCAAAGAATGCTTTAAAAATCCATCAAAAACAAAGTTACAAGAATAATCTGATGCCTTTTTTCTTTAACAGATCACAGAGATGACCCAATTCATAGTCATCTGGAGTTTCTACTTGACTGAATGCCATGATATTTGCAAGTGTTCAATAGCTCCTTGACTTCAGTGTTAAATCTCTGTCTTTTTTTCTAATTCCTGCTGAGATTTGAGTGCTTACATAAGCAATTAAATCTAAGTGTCTGAAGACCAAACATCTTACTTAATGGAAAAGCACAACTACATAAACCTTACATACACAGATATGTACATACAGGCGAGAAATATTTCACAGTCATGTTATTTCATAAGAAAATAAATGAGAATATTTAATGGTTAAATATATTTAGTTCCCTGCAAAGTGCATTTCTTTTCATGCTGTATGTGTAGATAGCTTAGATTTGACAACATGACTAAGCTATTATTACTGTATACTTCTAAGCTTAGCTTGCATTTATTTTGTAACTTATTGTATTTCTCTATGTTTAATTGACATTTGCTTCAAGACCCTCAAGAAAGGACAAGCTTCCTCCACAAGACGGTCATGTATAATGAAACATAAACAATTTGCTAGCTGCAAACATGATCTGTATTGATAGTAACATAAACTGTGCTTTTACCTCCAGATTACTTCCTTTGTCAGGAAGCATAGTGATAGGACAAGGGGTAATGGTTTTAAACTAGAAGAGGGGAGATTTAGGTTGGATATTAGGAAGAAATTCTTTACTGTGCAGGTGGTGAGGCACTGGAACAGGTTGCCCAGAAAAGCTGTGGATGCCCCATCCCTGGGATTGTTTAAGGCCAGGCTGGATGGGGCTTTGAGCAACCTGGTCTAGTGGGAGGTGTCCCTGCCCATGGCAGGGCGGTTGGAACTCAATGATCTTTAAGGTCCCTTCCATGATCTTCCATTACCATTCTATGATATATGGTGTTTTGATCCATCAAGGTTTACCTTTGAAAATCTGAAATACCTTCTGATTGAAGTTTGCTGGAAGTTGCACATCATTTAAATATTTCTGTCTCTGATACTAATTATTAATACATGTTGGATTGTGGCTAGCTTGCACTCAAATGCACTACTGGGTTACTTCATCAACAGAGCAGGTTCTGTTTCAGAAAACCATAGATTGAACAAAATATTTGCAGAAGTTTACATGCAGACTCTACAAAAGAGAAGACCAAATCCCTACATTAGTATGGGAGATATGCATGTTTCTCTCAATGTACAAGACAAAAAGTAATCTTTGAAAATATAGCATAAATTAAATTAGAGGAAATATACAGAAAGTATTTTTGGAGTTCAGAATTAGGACGAAATTGTTCTGAGAAATCTACTCCTAGCAAAAGAAAACCATTTATTTTTATCTCATTCTAAGATAAGGTTTAGGTACAAAGAGAGATATCTGTTTTGTTCCTACTAGAAAAGAAGTTTCACATGCTATGACAGATTCATTATCCTTCAGGGAGGAAAGTTTTTGATCCAACCACAGCAAACAACTACCCAGTAGAGAGCAGTTTTGTCAATAAGAAGATCCATTTATGTCCCCCACCATTGCTTCTCCTGATGCTCTTTTGACCATATATTGTTTTGATACTTTGGGGAATATTTTATCCGTACTCTGCCAGATTAATGTCTCTCTGAGAGCATAATAAACAAAGAGACATTACTCCACCAGTCCTATAGTGTCCCACATGACTTTTTAATGATGTTGATCCTGAACCTTTTTGGTTTATCAACATTACTTCACTAGTACACTACATGTTGTTGTTATGACTTATTATTTGTATGTTCTTACACGAAAATACATACTTGGTCCAAACTCCAGATTTTTTTTAATTTTAGCAAGTACTACGGAACTGATGTTGAAGATGCATTTGCATTCAGTACCATGAAAGTGGAGGAAAAAAGTTTTTTTTTTTTCTTTTGTTTCTTCTGTAGATATGAACCTTATACCTGGACATCGGGGCTTTTTTTTCTATACTTTGATAAAACAAAGTAAACCAGACGGCAACTGAATCTTTTTTATTCAACTTTTATGTTTATGGCGTAATTATACTCTAATATTTATGTAGCCACTTCCTACATAGTTGCAATTTAATTGGAATCATTTTATTACAGTTGCTATTTAACTGCAAGCATTTTGCTAGTGTTTTGAACATATGGATCTCTATGCACAAGTCCATACATGGCTATAGGTGTGATATGGAAAACCTTGACCCGCCACTCTAAAAGCAGGACCAGCAGGGCAAATTTAGTGCTTTCTTTAAGCTAAATCCTGCAATTTTTCAGCTACAGGCTAAAAACATGCATCATTAACAAGTGCTGTATTTACTCATCTGGCAGAATCACTGACCTCTCGGGCTTTGGACAGCCACAGCAACATGTAATATTTGTCACTATTAATGAAAAGAAAAAGGATCAGGGAGGACATAGCTTATATGACTCTTAGGGAATTAAATCTGCAGGTCCTGTTGACATAAAAAGGTGGTGAGAAGTGTTTTATCTTCTCTTCAAATCCACTGATAGACCTCTGTGACACCCAGACAGCAAGGTCTCACCACCACAAGAAGTCCAGGTGAGGAGCTGCCTTGGAGAGGGACTGCAATGGGAGGGAGGTCACTTCAGTGACCTCTTCACATGACAAAATGAATACCTACCAGAGAGCGATGGCTGTATGCAGCACCTGGCCTGAATCTGTGGTTCTTGGCCTGTTTTATAGCTACATTAACTCCTGTATTCTCTATTTTTTAAGTTCTGTTCTGAGAATAATGTGTACGAATCTGCTTTAATACTATGGTCTCGCTTCCCCTGACTTAAGTCCAAGAAAAAAAAAATTTCTCCACTGCAGCTTTTCCTTTTGATTTCTAGACATAGTTTTGTCATGTGTGCAGATATCTGTAAAGATAAGTACACTTATTACTGTGGATTTCGCTAGTGTTATTTAAAGACAGGCATTTAACAACTTGTGGCATGTGGAGACAGAATTAAGTAGCTGAGATACAGTCTAGAGACCTTTTTCACAGTTTTATTCTTTTCCCTAATCCGTGAGGAATCATGAGCATAAGATGTGCAGCAAACGGCTTTCTCGGTCTGGTTGCCTGTTTCTCTGTCACTCTCCTATTACTAGGTTCTGTCATTGGTTTGGTTTCTTCACCAAGGTGTGAGGGCAGAAGGTCCTCTCCTGACACATTTGTGCACAGCCCCGATACCCTCAGCACAGTCTCTGCGGATCTGTCAGAAACCTCAAACCTGTTCCCCATGATCCTACCATAAAACACCGCCAAAGAAAGACATCAATAGAAAGCAGCAGAGCTTGAGAAGGCAAAGCGAATACATTGCCATGGCTGAGAGGTAGCACAGTAAGTCTAGAGAAAGTCTTTTTATTGATAGCTACCATCTGGGGAAGGACACAGCTAAGTCAGTGCCCCAGGCAAGATTAAGTTACGGCTTGAGAAAAGATGGAGAAAAAAATCAAATGCTTTAGGACTTTGTTTTGCCTCCAGAAAGGATGCCAATATAGAATACATCTATATTTGTCATACTGTTTGAAGATAGTTACTGTTTTTAACTTTTACATTTTGTGGTATCTCAGATTCTAGTTAGTTCAGGAGCACCAAGGAAACTGCTTTACAGTTGCAAATGGTGTCCTTAAAATTCAGCAGGCAGAAAAGAAGGAATGGATCAGTCCCAGGTATGCATATGTACCTCTTGATGTCTACATGAAGTGGTTTTTTTTGTTTTGTTTAGGGGTTGCCTGCTGAGCCTACAGAAAAACTCTCCAAGAGAGCCATCTCTCTGCAAAGCCGTGATGTCTGACTGGGTAGCAGCTATTAGTACTTTTGTTTTATTCCAGGAACAGCAGAGCTCTCTCTGAAGGAGTAATTTTCCTTTCCCGTTGCATTCCCATTGGATGCCATACCCAGCTCCTACTGCTCCTTCACAGGTCTGAAAACTCTCTGGCCCCTGGGCAATTGTTTCATTTGCGACAGGCATTTAATGGCACTGCCAGACAGACAGGAGGTAACTGTTCAGATCAGTGGGGAAGCAACACAGCGCAAAAGAAACCAGAGTATAAGGTGCATCCAACCTGCTGTAAAAATAACCCCTCAAGAATTAAGCAAGCCAGAAGCTATTTTGAATGAAGGGGTAGGAAGATTGCAATTAGCTCCTTTTTCAGGTGTCATATGCTGTACAGACAGAGACAGATGAGGTGAGTCTTAGGCTATACTCACAGTAAAGCTAAACCTCTCCTCAGTCATTTTAAAAGAACACTTTCAATTATTGTATCTGACAACTTTTTAATGGGTAACTGGCTTGATTGTGCTGCTGAAAGACACTTAAAGGGCCACAAGACAAAAGCAGATACTCTCCTTCAGACAGAAACTTAACGTTACACACCCAGGTGTGGGACAGAACAGTTCCAAAATGTTCATTTTAGTTTGCCTAGAAGTACATGTAATAATACATAATTATGTAATAATGAAGGGATTAATTAATATACCAGTGTCACTAAAACCCACACCCGCTTTGCATTATGACTGTGCCTGTGTAATATATAAATTTAATAGGCTGGTAAGATGTTCCCATCGGGGTTTGTCTTCCAAGTACCACCATATTTTAAAGTGTTTTTAAAGGCTTTTCAATCTTGTTAACTGAAAACAGACTCCCTCTTGTTTCATGCCATTTTGACAAAAAATGAAACAGGTTTCTTCTAGAAAAGAGAGGTATGACTGGTGTGAATAAAGACACAAAAGATTCCGGAATATGGCTAAATGCAGAGTCTCCATCTGCAATTAACAATTACTGCCCTGATGACAATGAACACCTCAATTCTGGTGTATCCTGCTGGGGTCTTCCACAGCTTTGAACAGCCATGGTGCATTCAAAGCCCAAGAGTGAGGAAGACAGGTTCCTTCCACATCCTCAGGCTTTCTAACAAGTCCACAGGAAAAACAGGGTTTCACAAGCTCCTTTTCTCCACCTGTGTGAGACGTTACCTTCAGCATATGCAATCCAACTCCAAACTACTGCCTAAGCTGCTTGCTTAGTTTAGGATCCCCAAAATATTTTGATATTTTCACCTTGACAGAAGCACAGTCTGCCAATGGGAAAAAGGCAAAAATGTTTCAGGTATGAACCTCCAGGATACTGAGAAACTACGGAACCTCAGTTCTTGAAGTCCACAGGAAACAAGAATATGAGATTGTCCATGAGATCACGTGAAATGTGCCTTGAAACAGCTCAATGGAGACATATTTAGTCTGTAGGAAACACAGCATTCTTGGCTTATTACACTTGGCAATTTCTATGTTTCTCAATTCAGTTAATGACAAATGATCTGGCATTCCTTCATTAAACAACTTCTGAATCAATATCTGAACAGATTAAGATCATTCTAAGAAAAAAAAATACAACCAACAAACAACAAAACAAAGCCTGGTTCTCTTTGTTTTACTGAATAATTTAACAGGGATTTTTCTTTCATATCTAATTTTTAAGTGTCACTGAGCAGTGACATTTAATTCTTAGGAACTGGGTGAGAGATTGAACATACAAAAAATAGAAAGCTGTCCCAGATGTATTCCACTGAAATAGCAAAAAAAACCCAGATTTTTATTAAGTACTTGAATTACAGGTGGCTCTCTCTACAGGATATATTTACAAATTAAGGACAACTTATTTCAACTTGGAGAAACTAATTCTAGTAAGCGCATATATTTCAATTAATTTTCAATTTCTTGAATAAGAATTCTTTTCCAATTATTCTTTGTAACTTTTGTTTATGTTCTTACAGAAAAACTCTATCACAGTAAGATCTTTTTTATTTAATTATATCTAGCTAAATTAATGTATTAATACATTATCTTGATTTAAGCAACTATTCTTTCAGGTCTTCCAAAATACTTAGACCAAAAAAAATACCTGTATTTGGTCAGACCAAAGGTCTGTTATTCAATACATACCTCCAAAGCATGTCAAGCAGCACTTCCCAGGGAACAGCACAAGAGTAGAAGGACGTGCTGAAACTTCCTTAAATGCTATTTCTATTTCCAGCAGTAAGTGATTCAGGGACTTCTCCAGATTGTGTAATTGCATACATTTTTAATGGACTTTCTTCTATGAGCTTGTAAAGTCACTTTTAATTTATACATCCTGCAACAAGAAGGTCCACAGCTTATTTATATACTATATCCAATGCAACCTGCCTTTGTTTGTCTTCATCTTCTTTCCTCCTAATTTAATTTAATGACACATCAAATGAAAAGCACAGATGCATACTTTAGGATGTGTTTAATCAATGACTTTCTCTTCTAAAGGTCCCAGAACACCATTTTATTGACTCACAAGTGAGTGTGGTGCTGACAATATCTCTTTTCTCTTAAGATTACCATGCCTTTGAGGATCCTGCTGCTTAAGTGAGGAGGAGCTCACACCTTGCCCTCCTCACACTGCCCAGACTGGTTATGATGATGCTGCTCATTCTGTGAAATTGCATCTTACGAGGGCAGAATTAGACTGCAATGCCTTCTCCCGAATGGATTTTAATAAGTGGCGTGACCAGAGAGCAGGGTGGAATGGGCTGTTTTAAATTGTTTTAAAACTGCCATAGGATTGTTAAAAATGTTTGCAGTTACTGGGCAGTTGATGTGAATGTGCAGACATACAGACAGGAATTGGTGCTGCTGGATGACAAGACACTGCTCTTAAAAACAGATTGCTAGAGACCAGTCAAGGCTGCACTAGGGTATTGGGAAAGAATACCAACAAGTGAACTACCACTATATATTGGTCTCTCAAAAACCCACCCAAAAACAAAAAAAAAAAAGTGAAATACATTTTAAAGAACCTGCATGAAATAAATGGAAATCATTAATTCACAGAGCCTGTGAGTTTTTGAAGTTACAAAATTTAAAAAAGGATAAATTCTGGTAATAATTTCAGTGACAGCATTATCTCAGGGTAACCTCTAGCAGCTGTTCCATGACTGCTAGGAATAACAGAAGGGCTCAAGGCTTCTCATATTTTTTCAGACTTATGCTCTTCTTTGAACACTTGATTCAGAGAATTACAGTCAGCCCCCCCATTATTCTGCTCCAGCTGTGTATATTCCTACGATTCTCTCTTTTTTTTTTTTCTTTCTTTTTTTTTTTCCCAATAAAATCTTTTGTTCTTTGGCCATTTTATGAATGGCAGAGTAGGGATACACATAGCAGGGGAGGTCCAGGTTGCCGACTCTCCTGGTCTTTGTCAGGAAGAGTAATGGGTGGTAGCCAATTATGCAGCTAGTGATCTCAGCTAGAAGTATTCAATATTAGTCAAGGCATCCTGACTGTGTTGGAGGCTTATTTAAATCTCATATACAGACCCTGGGGGATGTTTCTTCCTTGTACTGCAGAGAGGAAAAAAAAAAATATAAAAAAATCAAACATAGCAATGTACTTTAGCAGACTAATGAATGCATCTGTTAGAGTTTCAGCTCCAACACTGGGGTTAGCACTGCATTTTGTGCTGAGCAACACACGTTTCTGGAACCCAGCCCTGTACAAATCATAAGTATTTACATCTGGCAGAGGAGGACCAAAAAGCCTCTGTGGTTTTTAATGGACTGATTAAATAGATTTATATGCAAGTAAATCTGATTAGCTGTGGAACGGTGTATTGTTTCTGTGCTCTCCAGGAGGAGGACATATACTGTAACTTATTTGGGCATTTTAATGGACAATTTACAAAACATTTAGGAATGGAAAATTAAAGAGGGGGTGGGAGAGGGGAAATCACAGTACAAGCACACTCCTGGCAATCATTTAACATTTTCATCAAGGTTTTTCTCAGATTCTACATCTTTTAATCTATGATCGTTAACAATTATGTTTTGCTGTTTAACAAAGCTACATACATGCTACAGTAGAAGAAGGTCTGAAATGTTGCTCTAAAGGTTGAGAAATAGGGTGAAGAAATTGTTACCTACCCCACGGTAAAACAGAAGGAGGTGACTAATACACAACCAGCACAAGAGAGGATTCAAACCTATAACATCTTTATCTGCTTCTGAACGTATTGGAAAATATCTTATATACTGACTGCTATGTTTGTCAGAATGAAACAAGTTGAAGATCCACTCAGGATATTTTCTGAACTTGAAGAAATCAAGCTAGTTGTTCTACAAATTCTACAATATTCTGCTCTAAGCTCTATAAAATTATTGGTTGCAATTCACATTCCCCCATCACAGTAAAAACAACAACAAGAAAAAAAAATGCTTCAGAAAATTGGATACTCCTGAGTTTTAAAATGAATATTATTCAGGATAATGGCTGTGATTATTTGAGTGAATAAGCAAACCCTTAGCTATCAGAGGAAAGATGGTATTTTATCCATTCTTTTCATTGAGAGCAGCTGACCTTTCAGCTGTTCCATGTCACACCCTCTGATCACAGGTCTGTGACAGATCACCTCTACACAACTCAACATCCCCATTAAGCATCCTCCACCTGCAACCTTCACAGCACATACCTATGTCTGTATGCACCCTCATGCATTTCCTCTGCAAGGGAACTTGACCCTAGATAATTTGTTCAGTGAAGGGTAATTAACAATTAATTTTAATCAAATTAGAGACCTTAGTTTTGTACCATTTGCCTCAAGTTACCTGATCCTGTAAAGGTTCTATTTGTAAGACTATTGAGTAGCAAAACAAGGCTAAAAATATAGGTACCGGTCCACTATGGAGCTGGTATACAAAAGGAAAAGACTTTGAGAGACACATTATATACTGATATATAGATGTATATACACTCAAGAAGACAGCAAGGGTGTCAGTAAAATGTGAAATGAATAGAAAACCCTAATGTGTCACTAGAAAAGCTATTCTCTGGACTCCTATATGACTTCTTTTTCATTTTACAAAATAGCATTATGTAAATCAGTTGGCTTCAAATAGAGTATATTTTACAAAGTCATAAGTCTCATGTGAAATAGCGCTTTTTCTTTTCTTCATCTCCAATATTGCTGTAAAAGATTGTGGTTCTATATTTTTTTTTCAGTTTTTTTTTTTTTTCTTCATAAGGAGTATCTAATTCTGACTTCCTTTCAAAATCTAGCCCACTCCTTTTCACTCCTGTGACAGAAAAGAGACTAAGAGCACATAATACACAGTCAATATTTTAAGGGAGTAATATGATTTTAGCTGTCAGTATAAAAGCAGATAACAAGAGGTCCCTGTAGACAGGCAAACACTATTGGTTAGTTCAAAATAATCGTTTACACTCTATTGCTTCTTGTATATTTGCAGAGGGAATTCTCTTCCATTTTAAAATCAGTCTTCATTATTTTTACTTCATTGTAGAGAGATTTTCCCCATTTTAATATCACTATTGTAGATCTTAGGTCATGAAGTTGCAGATGTTTGTTCTTATATCTATAGAACACATCCAAAAGAGAACAAGCTTAATATGACCCAAAAATAATGAGCGTGTAGTGAATCTACATAGAAATTATGTTTTTATTTTTATTGCAATACATTTCAAGGCTGAAAATATGTGTTGTTTGCCATTAATGTTTTCTTCTTGCATTTTAAAAATATTTTGTTTGCTACTCTGAAGACAACAGTGTGGTTGGTCTCCTAAACGTGTACAGCTTTTGTATGAGCCCAGAATGTCCATGGCTTAATGGGTGTCTATGAATTGGTTAGTGATTCATGCAGAAGATACACAGTAGTCCAGACAAACAAACAGAAGTTACTGGAATTGTAAATAACATTCTGCTATTCATAACAGACACACTCTGTTCTAGTGCAACTTCATCTCCTTATTGAAATTAGTAGATGATTAGGGAAAAAAATGTAATGGCCATGAAATTTCTAAGTAACTCAAGGACACTTTTATTTATATGAATAATAACTTATGTAAATTGGTTAAATGAGAGACTATGCTGTCAAGGTTTTTCATATTACCCACTTCTCTGTTTACATGGCAGATGGTTCAGATTTAGTATTAGCATATTAGTGGGAAGTTAGAAGGAAAGAAATTTTAAATAGCTGTGAATCCCCAGAAGGGAGCAATAGCAGTTTCAAGAGCATGCTTTTTGAGAATTTATCAACTAAACTAAAAAAAAAATTATAATGCAAGGACGGATGTTATTTGCATTTACAATAAGGATTATTTTTATCCAATTCCAAACACATCTAAGGGATCTTTAAAGTGCAAGCAAAGCAGTATTTCTGTAGGTGAAACCAGACTTACTACATTTGCACTTAATTAAAACTGTCTATTCTCACTCTAACACAATTGTTTTATCAGTTCACTGATCAAATTTAAGAAAGTCAGGAAAATTACAGTAAAAACAACATCTTACAAGCCTATTCTAAATCATTGTGATATAGGCATGCTCCCCATCATGCTCAAGTTGGAGAGAAGGTACTGGCAGATGCCTTTTCCCAGCTGGCACCCTATGCAACCATCCCTTTCTTTACCATTTGTAGGTGTACAGTACATCTATATCTTGGCATCTTTGAATCTCTGAAGTTTGAAACATTGCAAGAATGACCCAGCCTCCCTGTTTTAAGAATTACCATGCTAATAGGGATGTATTTGGTTTGCTAGGTACTCTGTGTCAGCCTTAACACTAAACTACTGTTAAGGTAAAATAAAAGTAAAGGAAACAATCTATCAATGGCTGGTAGCACTTATTTTTTATATTTAGAGGAAGGTATTTGGAAGTAAAACAAAACAACACTGATATTTACCTACGCTTCAGATCTATTTATACTATGTTGTTCTTTGTGTTTCCAGCCGTCTAAAGGCACCGGAGCGCACGCACCCCACTGAGAAACTGGCAACCGGTCTTTAGGTAAAACCTTAATTGTTATTACTTTTTTCCATCAAAAGTAATTGTGAATTGTGTGTATGTGTGTATTTACATTCCCAGACTCTCTTTAGTATTCTGTTCAGTGTCAGCCTTTTCCTTGAGGGTTTTCCATAGTTCATAAACTTGATCTGTAATCAGGGTATCGATTTGTAACCGTTGTCCAAGAGGACCTCTTCACCTGTGACTAATTTTACAAACACTGAAGTCTTTTGGGCATTTAAAAGTAGAATATAACGCCTTTCTAGGCAATGACCAGAATGTGCTAATAACTGCCTCTATTCTTAACTTAAAGTAAAAAAATATATGCTTTTTATTAAAGAATGTGTTGTTGAAGGAAATGGGCTAAGATTCCAACTTTGTATGCTAAAAATACCTACTTTTTCCCTCGTTGATTCTTTTTTTCTATGGAATTCAGTGCTTTGTGGAGAAGGCATTATTCCGCCATGGTTCATCTACTCTAACCAAGTTTGAACAGGATATTAATATTTCAGTGTATTCATCCATATTATGTCTGCCAAAAACATAAGCTTATTCATCGTTCATCGTTCATGTAACTCATCTCTTAAACATATACCCCAATTCCCTTGCAATAATAGGTTGAGGCACTGAAAATTAGAATGCCGAATGTAAGGAATCACGCTCAGAACAACAGTAAATAGGAATTGAACACCACCAGCTTTGGATGGATACCAGCAAATGCTGTTCTCTGAGGCTGCAAGGTGCCTGGGGACCTTCAAGCTATAAACTGAAGATTATATCTTTACCGTTCATGCAAGGAACTGCAAGTTTAGCAAGACTGAGTGGCACCAACATGCAGCAATAACTATATAATCCTGACAGTTACTAATACACAGGCAATGTAAGGTACATCAAGAACACTAACTGCCTTGCAGCCTTTGGAACATTTCAAAAAATTTCCCATAGCTTCTAAATCTTGTGCTTTGTCAGTTCTGCTGTAGATGAGAATAACAGAGGCACTTACATGGAGCATCATGGGACTGGAGGTAGGATCTTCTCAGTTGTAAAACCATAAGCCTAAAATACTGCCACCTGACAAACCACCTGGCCTTAGACATATATGTTGATACTTGGAGTTACTGCCAAAATTATGAAAAATATATGTATATGCATTCAGTAAAATTTTGTAGTAGAAAGTAGAAAAGTAGAAAATATTTTAATGATAAGAAACTTACCTGTGAAGATATGCATTTATGTTACACCTTTATTTTCAATGATGGAGCAACATTATTTCAAGCAGGTTTCCATCAGATTTCTGATGCAGTCTTAAGCTTAAAATGCCATAGATGCATTCTCAGTGATTATATTGATTTCTGGAAATATAAAAATGACACAAACTTATTAATTTATAGCAGAAAATATTAATTCAATATTTTTATAACTTAAAACAAAAAATATGTTGAGAACTATCTCTGAGAGAGCTGTGATGAGTGTCTCTCATCAAAACTAGCAAAATGGTTGCGCAAGTTAGTGAGGACATAACAATCAAACACCTTTCTTGAAAAAAAAATGCAGTAATTAAAAATTCCAAAGGAGTTCTATTTAAAATATTGTCAATGGACTTACTTTTCAGAAAAAAATCCTTCTGTAGGCAATTAGTAAAGATAAAGTAAATTGCAAATTAGCATCATTCATTGTCTTTTTTCTCCTATACTCTGCTAATTTCATTTTAATATGTAATTATTATAAACAGGTATTTAGCCTCCTCACCTATAATTTTAACATATTTTTTAAAATATGTGAAAATAGATACACAGCTACTCTGGCAAAAAAAAAGGAAATATGGAAGTGTGGGGAATGTGCCTCGTGATTAAAAAAATATGTCATTAACAAATGCCATCTTATTCACCTCATAAAGTAGGGTCAAAAATCTTCCATTCAGGCTCTCAACTTGCAGCATGAAAGGGTGCAAGCAGGGTGATAACACAAAATACACCCTTCCCCCCACCCCTCTCAGATCCCAACAGTACAGAAGTTAAAATATGCATGAACCATTATTAGAGAAATGTTACTCACATTTAGGAAATTGAATCAATTTTATTTCTGTCTTGTGTGTGACTAGGTATGTCTAAGAGCTTTTGATAGTCACTGCAGGACTCCATATTTTTGTAAGATATATTAGTAGACTGTTTGATGGGCACCAGCAAAAGGAAATTCATCTTGTCCTTGAATATTAATAGCTATTGTTAATTTCCAAAGGAATTTTTCACAGCTTCTTTCTGGGCTGAAGAAGAAAAAGAAAGTTTCTCTGAGTAAGGAGCGCTCTGTCAGTAAGAAAACACATCCTTTGTATGTCTAAAAAAAACATCAGCAATTGACATCTTTCCCTGATCATTCAGGAGCCAGAGGGAATCTGCCTCAAGCATTGTCATGCCTCTAGTAAACAAGTTCTGCTTTCTGCTTCAGTTATCGTTGGGAAGAAAACAAAACTTGAATAAAATAACAGAAAACCTAATCCAGAGCCCTATAAAATGAAGTTGTATTTGCTATGCCCCTATAATTCAAGTCTAATCAGTACAAGAAAGATTTACAGAGATTATATTGAAATACACTATTATCTCCTCAACTTTTGCTTATTTTAGCTTAGATTGAAATATTTTATCTTTGCGAGTTTTCTTCAGGACTGATCAGATAATTTGTGTTCAAAGTAAGGTGTTCGTAGATCCTGAAGGCTCAACTTTTTCAACTCCTCCAGCCCTTCTTTGTCTTTCTCAGCTTTCCCCAATTATGAAAGTTTTGATTAGATTAATTAAAAGTTGTGTGCATTCTCTGCATTTCAAATGGCTTGTGAGTTACCTGATGTCACTATACGATTTCTTTAGTAGATAGACAGAGTCTTTGAGGTGATTGTCCAGCAGACATGGTTTGACCAACCACTATAGAAACAAATCCACTGGAGAAGCCCTTGTGAATGCTGGGACACGTCCACCATGAGAAAATTTTTAAGTAGGCCACCATTGGAAGTGTTGTGTAAAAAAGTGAGCTGAACCTTAAGGTTAGGGATAAGGTTAAGATTAGACCTAGAATTAGGAGAGACAAAAAAGATAGGGATGCATTTGAAGTGGGACTGGAAAGGGGAGGTGAGCCATAAAAACTTTTCCGGCCTGGCAAATTTGTCATGTGGGCAAGAGTTATGGATCTTAGCTTAGGACTCAGCAGAGGGACTGGGTTAAGGGCTAGGGTCCAGAGAGACGTAAGACCTAGGACTGCACTGGGTGAGGCTGATGATGAAGTGGTGGGCTGGACAGAGTTTTCTGCCCTGAAAACTTTGTCACCTGGACCAAGGCTGAGGCTCTTGGCTTAAGATGAGCTGAGGACCTAGAGTTAGGATCAGAAACAAATTTAAGAGGGAGACCAATCCCAGAGCTCTAGCAAGATCGGATTGGAGAGAATCTGCCAAAAGAAGGAGGGAGCTGCAAAATGTTTTCTGCCTTGAGAAGCTTTTCATGCAGATGGGTGGCACAAAGTTTAAAGCTCAGCTGAAGGCTCGGCATTTGAGGGAGGGTTAGGGCTGAGAGGAGCAAAGCCTGGAGTTTAAACTTCAGCAGAGTTTGAAAGGCACTGCCAAGTGGAAGGGTTATCTGAAAAAAATTTGGCCCCAAAGTATCTTATCCTTGCTGCTGGGCCATAGATAATGCTCATTTGATACTTATGGTTAGTTTCAGGGTTAATGTCTAGAGAGAAACAAAGCCTAGGAGTGGGGCTGGAAAGAAAATGAAAACCAGAAAAGTGGAGTGGTGGGCTGGAAGTTTTTTTCTGCAAAACATTTTCTACTAATACTTCATACTTAAAGGAAAAAAAAAAATCATTTTAATTACTTTCATTGTGCTTATTGTCTCTGCTTATTCTAGGAAATGAGCTGCTTGTCAGCAATGCTTCCAGATCAATTGAACTGAAGCATATTTGTATGCAAAACTTCATTCTACTAGTTATGCTCATCTGCTTTAGCATGCAATCTACCACCACGTTAAAAATGCATAAGTAACTCAACAAAGACATATCAAACTAGGCATCATTTGTAGGAGTTATGGGCAAATAGTTTCACAAAGCTTAGAAAAATTGCCAGCTATGAAAAACTGACAAAAAAGAAAACAGAAAAAAGACTCCTCACTGAATGCATGACACAGTGAATGATTCTTGCCGTTATTTCAGTGACTGGTGCAAGTAAAGCAGTCCTCGCAAAACAACTCAGAGCTAAATCAAGAGCTAAGCACAAACGCTGTACGGTGGTGGATGAGCAGCTGCAAGAACTTATACTCAATTCAACAGGTCTGCGATGCAAACTGCTGCTAAGAGAACTAATGCTTTTATACTGAGCTGTAATTTGAATAAAACATTCCCATTGCTTACAGAGACAGACAGCACTCTTTGAGCGGGTGGTCTATTGTAGGTAAGTTCGACATTATAACCACTACAGCAATGAAGTTGGAGGCTGCTTGCGTGATTTGAACCAGCTGCTATCCAGTCTGCCAGGTTCTGGCTTCTTGTACAGTCTTTGGGAAGATGTAGTTGTGATATCTATGTTAGACACTTGGCAGTGCATTAACAGAATATGTACATACTGGAAATACTCCACGTGTGTATATGGTCAAGTTCAGGAAGGTAAGCAATGGCTACCCCTGGGTTGTCTTCAGAATATTTGCTAGGTAGTGCTTTATGATTTTCAGAGCAGTGGCAACCCCACATGCAGTGTGTGTGTGTCTGAGGATTTGATGAAAAACCTGAAGAATGCCAATATATGGCTTAGAGGCAATCCAAGAAGATCTCTGTGATGTGAAGACTGGGCTCCCCTGCAGTAGCAAACAATCTTCCTAACACAAATCAAATGACATTTTGAACAACAAAGCAGGTGAATCCTTTCTACTGAAAAATACTGCTATATGTCTGTGCTTTTCCTTACCTCTTAGCCTTGCTGCTTTCCATCAAGCAAGATATCTTTTTGTATAAATTTCTCAATAGCAAACAGCTGACAACAGACTTACCATCTTAGCCCTGAATTTTCAGTAACAGTTATTTCTGAAAATGCCACTTAGTTTGTGACAATGTTTTGAGTACATTTCTTGGCATTTTTGCCTTTAGAAATACACAAAAAAAAAAAAAAAAAGACATCTACTTCCCCAAAAGAAGAACTTATATCAGGCTAGTTCTGATTTCATACAGTCTCCCCAAAACCTAGAAATTTAAAAAGCCACAAGTCTTTGTGCTGGGAAGTTTGAGATTGTTGTTTCAGCTTTGTGAGCTGCAGACTTTTCTAAGTCTTGCTATGGATCAAATTTATGAATAATTTAAGATTAAAACACAATAGGGTCCCTCAACTACACCCAGTTATCAACAGTTATTCTGAGCCATGCTGACAACACCCACAGCTTGATGCTCTAGTTAGTCAACATGACTGCTAGGTCATCTACGTAGGTGGTGGTTGAGTGGTTCAGACAAGGCATCATCTAGGACTGCCAAAACTGACTGTTCATCGTTGATACCCAGACATGAGCTCAGAACCAAGAGACTTCAAGGGTAGCTTCAGAAAAAAACAGACTTTAAAGCAGCAGATCAAAAAAATACTTCATGTAAAATTGTAAATACATGGCACAACGAAGTAATAATGAATAATGTGTTACAAATAAGGCATAAAGAATTTAGGTATGTGTAACAAATACATATTTTGTTCATATTCGAAGATGAGAAATCACAAGATAATCCTACATTAGAAAACACTAACAGACAGACAGCCCACTAGGGAGGAAATTCAACCTTAGTTACCTTTTCCAGAGGCAAACAGTCAAGATTTCATCTGCAAATCAAAACCTCCAAATGCATATCACTTCAGAGCAAGAACAGGATCCCGTCTCAGAGAAGACCTACTCATTAAGGACCTTACTGGCTTCCTGTCTGAAAGGGAAAATAGATAGGCCTATTATGTTACCTGCAGTCAAACCTACGTTCCCAGCTGTGCACCTTGGAAGTCCTAGTTCATCCTTCCTTTTTGGTGTTTCTCACTTTTCTGCCTATTTTTTTGTTTTTCTTTTTCTGTTTACTAGCAGTTTCTTTATATTTCCTTAGCCTAAACAATTTAAGAAAACACTCAGGCAGTTAAGGGTTTCTTATATTCTTAAAAGCCTGTATCACTTTCCAATCTTTCTACTTAATTTTACATTAACTTAAACACTGAGGCCAAAGCCTAAAGTTACAAATCAATGCACACTACACAGCCAATGAAAAGAGCACCTACTGCTACTGTGGGTATTTAACATCACCACCTTAGGCAAACTCTCTTTTAGACACAGAATGCTAAGAATGCTATTTTACCGCATAGTAAAGGAGCTTAGGGCTTGACTCCTGCAATAAATCATAACTAATTATGCTAATATATAGGGCATTAAATTAGCTGTTCATCTCATGCCTGTGACACCTATTAATCTATGTGTTGGTTTATTACTCACATTCTGATGTTTATGAAGACAAGTCAGCTTTTCCCTATAGTAGTACTAAGCAGCCGTTTCTTGATTCCGAAAGTCAAATATTCCAAACTCCTTTATCAAAGGAGTCTTTGGTGCCCCTTCACAATTCCAGTGGGATCAGCGGACACCCCACCCAGGCAAGATGTTTGTGGGGTCAATGTTCAAACACCTCAAAATAAGACAGGATTGATACTGTATGGATTACATAACTGTGCCTGAAGACTTACTGAGTAACTCACTATAAATTTACTATTGCACCTGAATGAATCTCCATTTTGCAGTGGGTTTTCTTTCACGAGCAGCACATATTTACACTTGTAGGATTCACTTTCATCAGTGATAAAATCTCCACAATACTTGTTGTCATCAAAAGAGTCTGCAAAATGGCACCGTGTCTCCCAGGTCTCCTATGTATCATTTTTATCAGATTACATTCCCATACTACATATTATAGAACAATTATATACCAGATTAATAAGCCATGGTAGAGGTGGTAGCATGCCCCGTTATTAATGAACCTAACACTTCAGTAATTATGGATGCTCCAAATGCCAAGAATTCACCTTTATGTAATGACCCAGAGTATATTTGGGCTCCTTGAAAGGACTGCATCAGTGGTGACTGTAAATCAGCCTTTACTACACCCCCTGCAGCTGTGCCTCCTAGATTCATCCCTCCTCCATGACAGTTAAAGTCCAAGAGAGGACAAGGGGCACTGGCAGAGGAGGCTTTCCAGTTAGACATGCTGTGTGCCAAAGACACATGAAGAAGGGAGGGGAAAAAAGCCTCCTGGTGTGAATCGCTGTTAAGAAACCATGAAAATCTTATCTGCATGCAATATATAATCTACCACACACCAAACAGCAAATCTGTTTTGAGAAGTGGATATCATATTAATCCCACATACTTTGAGTCAGCAGATGAATCGAGAACTTTCCTCTGTGAAGCATTTTAGCCTTTCTGGTAGATTAAAAGCTACTGAGATCCTGGCTGCTCTGCTCGCAATTACAGCCTGTGAGGCTTATTTCCAGAGCAGCAGCAGGATATGGGCTGCAGGGTGGAGTCTGTGAGAAGAGGCTGTGTCCAAATGTTATAAATACAAGGAAAGAATTTGTCTAGTTTTAAAAGTTTCAAACACATCACAAATGTGTATTCTTTGATATGGAGCTACATACAGAAGCTTAATTAAGAAACGCAGCTGAAATTGTAACTTTTTAAAGAAAATGTGATATTTAAATCCGAGATGTTGCATCACGCAAATCTTTTCTCCTGCAATTCCTGTGAATAACAAAACTTCATGTGAAATGAAGATGCAAATAGACATAGCTGAGAAAAACATTAGTGATAAATATGTAACACACATTATCTACAGTTGTCTTCCTACTACTTCAAATAAACATTACAGTTCTCTTTCTGGTTTCTCCTGGTATTCCCTGATCAAAGTAACAGAAATTCTGCTCATTTTGTAATTTCTTTGATGATTTTCTGTAGCCCTAAGCTGTTCACCAGAGAAGATAGCAACATGCAGACCCAAGTCACTAGAGAATTTAAGCACACGTCTAATTTTGCGAATTATCATATCACAATAGAGGAAGTTGCACACATACTTAAGATTTCAAAAGCACTTTGCTTTTTAGTCTCACCCAAAATGTATCCAGAGAGGATCACTGAAAAGAATGTAGCTTGCTTATTATCTGAAAATTTCAGAAGCTTTGTATTGCTTTAGCAATTAAAAAAAAAAATAAATACAGTGTTTATAAACAACTGGTGTTCTTCAAGGCATCTGTGCCACGTGGTAGTAGGAAAGAAAAGCAGTAATTAAGGTCCTATTGCTTGTCACTGTGGATATCTATTTCCTTTGATACTAGCCACCAGAAAGCAGTCTAATATATTGCAGTAAAATCAATTTACTTTAAACATGTAAAATATCTTTTCCTGTTGATCCTGTGTATATTTTATGTTTCTCCCCAGCATTCCAGTTCCACTGAAGCATGAATGTTATTTTGCATGTATAATTGAGAACTCTTATTCTAAAACAAAGTTCACTGAATTGGTACCCAAGTGTAAATGCAATTAGTGGCACAACTTTTATAATGGCAAGCACATCTGTTCATAGTGCAGAATGTTTATTGATGTCATTTATTGCATTTTTGTCTGTACATAATGTCTCCCTAAATATAATGCACTTGGCAAGGTTTTCCATGTGCTATTTATAGAACTTGAAATAGTGTAAACTCAACATTTCATTGCTACACCCAGTCAATGCTAATTACAATACTCATAATAATACACAAAATTAAGTCTGCAAGGGCAATCTCCAAGTCATTTTTTTTCCAACTGTTAATTTATCAAGGAGGATTTTCTAAATGTAATTGCATTGTTCAAAGAAAGCAGCAGGCTCTGTGGACTTATTAATCTGAGGTTTCCTCAGAAGTTCTTTCCTTCATGAAGGCGCAATGTAGAAAGATATGACTGAGAATTTATTTCACACCTATGTACCATGCAGGGCAGCAAACCATTAGATTATTTCTACTCGAGTACTCACAACTGGACCTTGTTAATCACTCAGATTAACAGGGTAAAATGACTTTGTAGGAGGCTGATAACACAAGTTGCAATATTATATGATTATTCATTTCCTAACAATTAATAATTGCATGTTTCATGATAAACATTGAGGCTTTTTTATTTACTTCATCACAAAATGAGAAAAAGCCTGCCCCATCTCAATAACATTTTCCAGGCATTATTAAGTGCTAAAAATGTTCTGGAATCATTGTAAATCTTCAAAATACTTCATAATAGCTACATAATCTTCATAATACGCTACAACTCAGTTTTATGTATTCATTTTATTGTTCAATACACTAAACCACAAAGAAATGAAGTGATTTACTCATGATCAAAAACCAAACAGAGTCAATGTTCGTAACCTCCAACTTTCTGTTCTCCACCATCAAAGACTTCAAATAGTCAAAGGTAATCTAAGACATCACACGTATGTGAATTTGACAGGATTGATGTACATTTCATTAACCAGGTGACGCTGAATTCAGTACACAGCTCTATTTTTGCTTCAGTTATAAAAGACAGTCAGGATCCCTGCATTTGATACGGATTTTTTCTAGTTATGACTCAGAAAAGAAATCTTTACATTCCGCTACCTCCCTTTGTAGGTCATTTTGGGGAATTGCTTCAGCATGCTCAGCTGGTTGGTATTTTTTGCCCTTTACCTTTAAGATAGTCATGCTTAATATGCAGGTGTTGGCAGCACTTAAGGACCTACTCCAAATTTAAAAATTGCTCGCAAATTAAAATTTGGTATGAAAAGCCATCCAGGTCATGAAAAGGAACAGGATTGTTTCAGTAGTGCAGTTTATATTTGCCCAGTTTATATTAAAAACAAAGTCATTCACAGTTCAGTCTCTGACCTCCACATGTAGAATCTGAAAGTCTCTTTACTGATACTCTGAGAAGAACAACCGTGAAAGAACATCTTTCCTGTCTAATAATCTAACACAGAAGAGGCCAGCTCATATAATATATGAGCTCAGGAGTTTGACATTCTTTGTGAGAGGTCATCAAAAATATAAGGCACATCTTTAACCTGCTATTGGAAGTTCTTGCACTGGTTCTAAATTAAAATTCTTGACACAGAGAGTATCTTCTATCGTACTACTGATAATCTTCTATTTGACTACGGATTTTTTTTTAGTAAAAAATTGATGCCAACTATGATTACATTAAAACTCAATGGATTGAACAATTCTAGAAAATATTTATCTTGTAAAAATTAGATTTTTAAGTTCACCAGGATAAAGTAATTGATTAGAAGGGCTTATCTCTGATGAATTTTACATTTAATATACCTGTAGTTCTGATCATACTAATACCACATGCAAAAGCAGACTAAATTCACAGAATGTTTGAACTGAAAACAAAAAGTATAAGGAAAGGATTTTACCAATCTATGAATGGATAGAAAAGGAAAGACTCATTCTTTAATTCTTTACCCTTTCAGAGTGGACTTTCACCCAGATTTACTAGAAAGAAATGTAGAGATCATGTTCAGATACCATGGGAAGGAACAAACTCAGTCCTATCTGCAACAAAGTCCCATTTTACATTAAATTTTGAAAAATTGCTGAAAGACAGAGCTTATTTACAGGATGGAAGAAAGAGAACATTTAGTTATTAGGGCATTTCACCAGAGAGGTGGGACATCTATCCAGCTGCTCTAATTTAGATGATTCATACATAAGGGAACAGTTTCAGTAAAAAATAAATAATTTTTTAGAGGAAAAAAAAAACCAAAAACCAACCAACAAACCAAACCAAAACAAAATCAGAAATCAAAAAAGCTAGTCAGTGTGGATGGAATTTATTTTTGCCACGTAATAAGCTGAAATATCGGTTACTCTCTTATCCATACTTACATTACTTACAATGATGTTCTTTCTTTCTCTCTTATTAAATTATTCCCCTTAATGCCTTTAACACTTCCAAGGGCCAGTCTCTCTCTAACTTTTAATTCCTGAGAATCAACAACAGCAAAAAAAAAATAATATTACACACTCATTTGAAATGTCTGTTCGTGAGATGCTTAACACATAAATACAAGATTTACAAGTCCATCATCATTAGAACTCTCCTTTAGTTGTTCTCAGCAAGCTCCTGATAAAAATGATGTAACTGCTCTACTCCACTGATCGTAGCAAAATAGATATATAGCCCTCCACTGAAATTCTATCAGTGCTTCTGTCACTTGTGCAAGGGATCATAATTATATGCTGCAGAAAATGAATTAATGGAATAAATGAAGTATGCAGATATCTGTCAGCCCTGACAAACAACTTTGCTGTTCAATTAGCATAACTCCATCCTTTATTAAAGTACTGGGATTACTCATCACAGTTAAATGCTTTATTTATTTAAGATGCTCATTTATAAAACAGGCCTAGGGAAGTATCAGTTTGTTTCCCTGAAGCCTCTAAGCGACAGAAGTTGGCGTGGTTACATACAGAAGAAGGTTTGTACACGTTTTAAATACTGTGGGTCACATCTCTAATCCATACTGTTTTGCGAGCTGCCTCCTTATCCATTCACATGATGTGACATTCCCATGGCAACTACTGTAACTGCCAACATGGAAAAATACTAGTGGCGTATTTAATGCATTTTAACTTAGCAGTAAGCACATCATCCCTTTTGGGGGCGAAATGCAGACAAAGCAGCCGTAGTTTGCAGCGAGGAGCCACAGAACTTACCAGCATCTGCATGGAAGGAGCAGACAGGAGCACCCTGTGCCTGCTCAAAGTCTCCAAACTCATGAGCAGGTTCTCTGAGTACTCTGCGCTGCAGACCTATGTGAAATACCGACAGCAGATGGTTGCTAGAAAAAAAGCACTTGAGGATAATTGCAGGCTCTGTGAGGGTGTTGACACAGTTTTTGGTAGCTGCCAAGGAGTGCTGCTTTTTGGCAGCATGCAGAGGGCGGCACACAGGAGAGGTGTCCCCAGCTTGGAAGACTCCTGTCCCTGCTGCTCTCCATGGAAGCTGCTCCACACAAAGCAGGTTTGAAGCACCAGTCCTCAAAGCACAGGACAGGATTAATATCTTACACAGACACCTTGAACCAAAAAAACCCAAGCCAAACCAAACAAACAAACAAAAAAAAAGAGCAAAGACTCCATCCCTCTAGGACAGACAACAGGAGAAAAGATCAACATGGTTTGCAATCATTTAAGAATCAGAGGTTTAAAAGACTTCAATGCAACCACGATTTTCTTCTGGAGGGCCATTTGCACATCTCTGGGATTGTGTTTTGGGTCTCTCACTGTCAGTAGCAAACACAGTTGAAAAAAAAAAAAAAAAAAAAAAAAAGCAACAACCTGCATATTAGGTGATTTAAAATAAACCCATAAATCTTCACCAAGGTTTCCAGATACATTTGTTGGCAGGGAAGATTTATTTCTGCTCACATTAGAAATAAATTTGATAGCATAAATTGAAAATAATTCGTAAGCATAAATCAAGACTATAAGACCAGTATAAAAAGAAAAAACAGTGTGAACTCTTTAATCCTGAAATAATTCCCCAAGACCATCACCTAAGAAATTGTACTGGTGCCTTCCTGTTATTTATCCTTATCCTCTGCCGCCATCCAGTGGCCTTTTAATTCAAAAGACTTAATAATAAAAGTCTTTAGAAGCATGAGCTAAAGAACCTGAAAAGTAGGGACCTTCAACAGAAGCTAAACAAAACAAAGTGAAACAGCATGTATTCAGGCAAAGAATATTGGCGGTAAATTAACATTCAGCAATTATATTAAGTGCCTGTCTTTAATCAAATCATAAATTGGTGGAGAGTGACAGACCAGCAAGGGAAAGAATGGTTTTTCCTACGTGAAAGGCAGGTGTTTAGGTTAAAACAGCTGTGGCATTTTCCCTCCTGAGGTAATGGGGAGGCAAAGGACAAACCAAGGCAGCTCCAAAGGCAAATTCTTCTTAAAAAGGGATGTCTAAAGTAAATGGGATTAATCAGCATTTGGCTGTTCTTGACTCTCTCCATTGCCTACAAAGCAATCCTCTGGGAGCCTGACATTTAGATAATGTCACTTAGAGAGCTCAATCTTACCCTGAGTGACAAGCCAAAACAGCAGACCTTTACGGCACAGCTGTATAAGCACATGCCTGGCACTCATTTAGTAGTACGCAAATATCAGGGAAGATATTTGGGAATTAATATTATTTTGAGCTGCTAAAAGCATGACATTTTTTTTTTGCAGCTGTCCAACTTCACGTAGAAAAACCTATATCTCACTTTCAAAGGACAGACAGTGCAAAAGTACCTTTAGTTAAATCAAAGCGTTAGGAGGAGTATCACCTCGAAAGGGATTCTGCTATACTCAGCCATATTTATACCCATGGTCACTGCTGCAAGAGAAAAAAGGATGGCCCATTGTCACAGTTGCCTGTATTTTTGGTTTAGTCTCATTGTTTTGCTGTTTTGACATTTAGGACTATCAAAAGCAGATGAGATCCTAAGAATCATTGACTCCTCTCTGTCAAACGAGGATGCTCACCACTGAAATTCATAGTGGAAATATCTGTGTATTTCCAGCTGTCAACCAAATTTTCACCTCAGCCAGATGAAGGTTACTTGTTTTATTTCTTTCCGTATGTCTGTAAGTATATGTTTCAAATAAAATAAGTGGAGGAACAGCTACAAGCATTCCTCCTGAGAGACAGAAAAAGATTTCTACACATGGAGTGGAGAATCTTAGTTTAGACAAAATAATTTTGATAGAGAAAAGCAGACGGTGTTCCTGTGCATAATGACAGGAACTGTGCTGAAGTTTGATTAGCTTAGGCAATACACCAGTATCAGCCATTCAGAATGGTGGCAGCAGAGGACACAACTGGAACTGCATAAAACATACAGATTAATGAGTGTTCTGCACTGTTCACATCCCCAACCATGCTTGAAAACCCTCTGAGTTAGTTAGTTTGATTGGGATTCGCTGATGAGAATTTACTCAGTGCTCAGTGAGTGAGGGAGGACAAAGCTGGTCTGGAGCACTGACAAGAAAAGTCATGAGTCACCATAAGCTTGGATGAGATGCTATAGTTGATAGGAGAGGACCTTCTAGCAGAGTATGATAAATCTGGATTCAGATTAATAATAAAACATAAAAAGAATATTTCAAGAATCTGTTAAGAAATAGGAAATGTGTCCTACAGAGTCACAGGTAGCAATTTGCTTATTTATTTTTACTCTCAAATTTTGCTGCTAGTTGGGTTAGGTCCTCTTTTTTCTTCTCCTGTCTGCTATGTGCTAATCTGTTTTCTGGTGCCTACTTTTACCTATACGTTCATTGCCAGTGATTTTCCATGTTCAGTCTGCAATGGCACCATCTGGTTATCAAGGAACTTCCCTTCCTTTCTCATGCTGTGTAGGAGCCACTATCCTAATGTCCACCACTTAGAGAAACAAAGATTTAGTCTGGAGTTCCACCAGAAAAGTAAAGGGTTTTCTCAGTTATGTTCTCAAAGAAATCAATCTTGATGACCTTCTGTCCTTTACGTTAGTCCCAGTCATGGTTCTTTAGAGTGAAGCCTAATACAGAACAATCTTCCCATATGACTGATATGTATTTGGATTAGGCTGAACTGCCACTGTCAGACACGTCAACTGAAAAACTCTGATTTACATGGAGCAGTTGTGAAGGCCAATGTGGGAAAAAAACATATATTAAACTAAGAGTTAAGAAAACTTTTTCTTTGCACACTACTATCCAAGGTTAATTTCCGCAGTGTGTAAAAATATGCCAGTTTTTAGGGATCACACTCAATAAAACATACTTCTATAATCTTGTTAGTACAGAAATTCATATGTTAAACTGAGAAGAAAGATGTTTTCTTCTTCTTTGTGAGATGACTATTATTTTAAATATTTTAGGTATTAGAACTTGATTCTATTTTTAACACTCTTTTATATCATTTATCAAACCAGAATCTTCTGGTGTCATCTGAGAATAAAATGTCTCAGCAGGTTAGCTGAATTTATGTAACACTGCCACAGATTATTTCTTCCTAGGAGCTTGTCACTGTTATACAAAGCAAGGACTGTGCAGACACAAAATGAGCTTGTGAAGGATTTTCTAAGCATTGTAATTCTTCATCAAAAGTTATATGTATATCTCAATCAAAAACAATCAATTGAATGAAAGAAAAAATACCATCAAAGAAAACCACTCCCTCTAAATCTTGTCCCAACCTCCCTCCCTTGATTTGCTTTCCATTATCTATTTGTGAGCATTAAAATACATTTTTTAACATGCAGGCAATAGCCCTATGCAATCATTTTCTGCACCAGGACCTTTGGTTTTGTAATTCCCCACAATTATTTGTACTTTTTGCTTTACTGATAGTCACCATGTATCTGAGTTCCTCCAAATCATTAAATTGTTTGGATGCACAACTGCAAAGTAGGGAAGTATTATTCCTTGGATTTTACCAATGATGACAGAAGCAAAGAGTAGTTTACCCAAAGTTACCAACACCATTCTTTTTTTCTGTCATTATCCATCCTGTTGAATGTGCTGACTTTCTTGCTAGCAATACATTCCAAAGGGTATAGTAATCACAAAAACTACTTTGAACAAAAAGTAAGACTCAAATAAAAAAGGAATCATTCAAATATACACACACAAAAAAGTAATTCCTGTTAGGCAGTGAAGAGAGAGTGGGGGATTGAGCTAGGGTTCAAATTATTTCTGGCACAATATGCTAATCTAATATTTTTGCTATTAGGTATTCAGTTTAGGTGAAAGTATAGTACTAAAGCTGCAGGGCACTGTACATTTACTATAAAGAGACTAAGTGGGCCAAAGGAGAATTTGTAAGTGCTTTTGAGCTAGTACAGAAAACTTTTAATATGTCCAGAATAAAAGCACAGAGATCTGTCACAGAACAGATGTCACTGATACCAGCACTTTACAAAAATATTGTTAAAAATTCCAAATAATTCTGAAAAATATAATAGGTAACAGTATATGGTACAAATCATCTTTTTTAACTTTGCTGAATTATGTCCTGTAGAAGGCAAGAAAAAATTGACTGTAAGTCCAAGATCCAAATCGGAACTGCAGCTGAGACCTTAAAATTAGACTTGCATTCACTTTGCAAACTTCCGTGCTCAGCTACTGACTGGCCCTGAGGGTCTTCCTCTTCTGTAGGCATTTCAGTCCATTAGTTCTCCAGAGGTTTTGCAGTTGCACTTCAGTCCTCTTAAGTCTGAGAAGTCTCATGGTTGCCTCGTGCCTACAGCAGAGCAAGATAACCCCCTCCCTGCTACCAGCCAACAGCCTCAATCTAACTGGCAAACTCCACACAAACTTGCCCTACAGATGTCTTCACGCAGGAGAAGTATGGTACGGATGACAACTCTTGTCACACTCAATTTTTTTTAACAACATCTCCATCTTAAGACCATGATGCTGGGGAAGGTCCTTTCCATTGCTTGGGAGCAGCTATGGGTAGGTGGCTTCTTGAATGGTCATTTGGCAGTTCGGGGTTCTGCCTCAAGGGAGGGATTCACTCCTCAACCCTGTTGAAGGCAAGTCTGTATTTGAAGACTAGGTGTCAAACAGCGCTGCATCAAATGATTTGAGGCTGCTCTTAATGCAGACACTGTAAAGCACATCCGAGTAAGCTAAGCCTTGCAAATGTTTCTCTACTCCATTGTGGTTTACAAAGGCTATAGAAACACCTGTAAAAAAGCTTTCTTGCTAGCAGCCTTACTGGGAAGGAAGGAACAGGCCTGGCAGGTGTGTCTGCTCTGATATCCTATTGGGCATACAATATAACCTACGCTTAAGTCAAGTGCTGTTGCAGAGAAGTCCTTTTTTTGAAGGAAGGAAGGAAAAGCACTCCCCATCTCTCCCCAATTAATGGCAAGAGACTAAAAATATCAGCTTTATATCTTTCCTAGTAAATAATTCACTTCTACAGTAACATCAGTCGCTGAGCAACCTCTGCAATTTCTCTGGAGCCTCTCAGGGAGAAAAGGGTCTGCTCAGCTGGAGTGACTGCAGCAGGCAACTGTCTCGTATTGATCTGCACTGTCTCACAGTGCTATTTTTCATTCCTTGTGCTTTGGGGCTATTGCAGAAAAAACACCATTTAAATAGACTTAGTGACAGTGGTACATTCAGATGGAAGACAGTTAACTGGAAGAGGTCTACGGTCTCTCTTGTAAGATGTGTGCAGTGACTGGAAATGAGGCACCTGAAGATGATGTTGCTCTAACTGCATTAAATTCAGTCACAAGGCAGAAGGGATGATACAAAGGATCAGAATGGAATAGGCAAGACTTGAATATGCAGACATATGGCAAAAATATAGACATGCCACAAAAGATAATGAACTCTCAAAGCACAGTGTAGGACCCAACATAGGCTCCTCTACAGTTCTGTAGCCTGTTTATATAGTATATAGAGAGCACATAGACTTTTTATATAGTACATAAACTTCTTCCTGCAATACTTTTTTAAAACTCTGATTTCCCTTCTTCCAGAATCCCCAAGTAGTGTGCTTGCACTTACTTTTCTTTAAAATAAAGTTTTGAAGTTTCTTCATTTGTTTGTTAGGTTTTCCAGTAATGCTTGGTTAAACAGGGATGGGTAAAACAAAGCAGAAAATAACCATTTCATTTCAAAGGGCATACACTTTATTAGAATGCGATCTGACAGTGATGCAGTCTATTCATGATGCCATGTTCCTGTGGGTGGACTGCCTGGGACATACTTTGCCTTGGGAGTTTCTAAAGTGAACAGGGAACACAGGTGTTCTCATCTGAAAATAATTCATCTAAGCGTTAAGTAATTCCTTCAGAAGAAATGCTGGCAACTCTCCTGAGAGCTTATCATCTGTAAAGAGGTGTTACACACACACACACTTTTCTTTTCTTTTGACTTGGTAACATGTACTTTATTCTTCAGTTGATTTCAAGGGCGTTGGTAAATTTCTGCAAAGGTCCTATGCAAGGACAGTCATTAATTAGCTAAGTTAAATGCAATGTATAGATCTTATGTGCTTCCAAAGCTGATGGCTCTGAGACCACGTAAACATTGTTTTTGACCTGGTAGCACATCCCCCCATGCATTCTTCTCCAGGTTGAAGAATCCCAACTGTCTGCCTGTCCTCACAGGAGAGGTGCGCCAGCCCTCTGATAACCTTCATGACCCTCCTCTGGACTCGCTCAATTATTTTAAAGAAATGAGATGCATACCAGAGTACCACAAAGGGTTACTATTAGACTTTGTGACATCTTTATCACAGGCAAAACAGTGAGAGACAATAAAAATCTCTAAACCTAGAAACCCTGATGTATTTACACATGCCTACACTTACTGGGATCCAGTAACTCTGCATTAAGAAGACAGGAAGAGACAGAAACATGAGGGAAATGTTAAGAACTAAGTTGCTACACAACAACACAGAAGCAGGTTCTGACTTACAAATTCACCTCTTGAGGACAGGACAACAGAGCATAAATATGAAAAGTAGAGCAAGACAAATAAAAAGGAAATGGCGATGACTTCTTTATGGATCAGATTATGCAAAAAAACCCCCACCATTAGATTGAATATCAAAAATCATTGAACACCAACCAGGGAGCTATATGCAATACTTCAAGTAATGTTTTGTTTNATCAAAAATCATTGAACACCAACCAGGGAGCTGGTGCTTCAAGTAATAGCAGTTCATGCAATACTTCAAGTAATGTTTTTTGGGGGGTTTTTTGTTTGTTTTTAAATAATGCTTTATATCAATAATTACCAGTAACTACTTTGTAAACTTATCAGTCAATTCTACAGGAAATAAATAGTTTCTTTAAAGGAAATATGCCAAGCTTAATCAGAGAGGAGATTTATTTCTAGAAACACTCATTATGTAGTTTTCTTTTTCTTTCTTTAAAGAAATTCTACCCTTGTAATCTTGTTTTAATCAATTGTACTACTGCTAACAACATGCAGGGAAATATTACTCTCTTCTCAATGTAACAAATACAGTACAGAGCAATTGTATCACAGAAACTGTTTCTCATTGTCAACAGGCCTCACTATTTTCATAAAGTGAAAACTGTGTTAATTTTTCCTTTGCCTCTTTGCATTTTAGATCTCTAGACTATAATCAGCATCTTAAAGGATTTCCAGGCTGCTGCTTCAGGCAGTGAAATCTCTCATCCCTCCCAATCAGCCAGTTTTACTCTTTCAAACACAAGGCAGGATTGTTTATAAGCAGGCAGTTTATAATCTATCCATACATCTCACTGTGTTAATTATTCTTTGGGGCACATCTTGTCTAGCGCAGGTTTTCTTGACTTCAGCCAAATGTCTCTGTCCCTCTCCAAGACAACATGAAGTCTCTTTTAAGTGGCTTATCTAAGATCCAAGTGATATACATGTAAACCTGCACACAACTTCCTATTCTCAAGTGTCAGTTCAATTTTTTCTGTCAAATATCTCAAAAATTAAAAAAAAAAAAAATTGGAGGAAAATACGTCTTTCAAAGAGCATGTTGAATTTTTCCTGTGTTTTTAAGGACACTCACCCAAACTTCCTGGCACAGAAACATGGAAAAATATTTTTCATTTTTCATTTTCATTTTTTAAAATAATTATGTTTGCAGCTATTCCTTTTTCTTTTTTTTTTTTTTAATACAGATTTATGTTGATAAGTACATGTCTTCTTTCCCTGTATAATCAAGAAATAAGACTCATACTGTGGGTTCTGCAGCTGTTGTGAGCTTGCCACCATGATGAGCAGTGAGAATAGCTTGCTTCTTTCTTTGCTCTGCAACAAAAATTAAAGGAACTTTCCTTGAGGCAAGAGTTAGAAGTGTTCCTTCAACTTGTTCCTCGGTTGAGAGCTATCCCTTTCTGTTTCTCCCTTATCTTTGGGTTTGGTTTGTTTTTCTCTATGTCTCCTTCTGCTCTGTTCATTTCTTTTTCCTCTTTCCCTTACAATTTTTAAGAAGTGCTGTGATGTTATGTCAAGAACTTAGCATGGGTTCCACTTTGCTCTTCCAAAACATGAGCCAACCTGTCCATCAAATAATCAGACGTCTTTCTTTTCTTCTGGCATCTCATAAAGGCTGATATCAGGTTATTACCTACCTTCACTGGAACATCCACTGCACTGGGGTCATTTCTCTTCTGTCTAGTTGATTCAGAATAACTTCTCTACACCTAAACTTTAGATTTCTAGAGACTTTTGTTATTTTTCAGCCCAGTGCTTTTTCTGAAAGCTGTCTGAGTGAACAGGGCTTTTTATTCTCTGTGGGTTCTGGAGCAATGGGTATTTTAGACACAACTTTTTAGTCTGTGCAGATGGAAACATTGCTTCAGATGTTAGATGTTTATAAATAAAGCTGAACAAAGAAACAATAATACCCTTTTGGAATACAGCTTATTAGCATTTTGATGGCTTCTTTATCCTGGGAATAGCCTTCTGCTTTTGGCCTCTTCCTTCTATTCTCCATCCTGAATCTGTCATCTTTCTCTAATATTGGAATTTATACTGAGCAATCAAGGCTTAGGTTGTCAAGGCGAAAAAAGAGAAAAAATGAATTATACCATGTTCTCTCTGCAGATAAGAATAGCATATATTTACTTTATGAATAATGTTTTTTAATATGTAAATTACCAGGAACATCAGATTGTGAAGGGTGTATGAAATGCTCTAAAATTTCAATTTTTCTAAAGCCATAAGTAATTTCCTATAGGAATAATACTAATGATATTTTTAGGGTGGACAAAATTCATTTGGCTATGTGAAATTAAAATGAAGAACAATGTTTTATGACAGCAGTTAGACTTTTAAATGAGTAAGAGGCAGCATTCACTGAACCAGCACCATGATAGGACTCCAACTGAATAAATAATACTCTTAAATTCCTGACTCTAAGTACATGATATATAGGTCTCAAAGCAGTACTGAATTTATTACATTAGTGGGATTGATGTAAAAATACTCTAACAATATATTTTTATTATGCAAATTATTTGTGGTAGTGCAAAGTTACTCTTATTCAGTTTCTTTAGAAGTAGAGACCAATACTTAATATTATTATATTTAATATTATTATATTTTGTTATTCTATTTAGCCCAGTAAGAAATATTTCAAGGGATAACTTTAGACTTCCATATGCCATCCTTTAATAAAGAAAATATTTCTAGTGTAACAGTTCAACATAGGCTAGCAGGTATTAGAGGCAGAATCAGTAAGGCAGAATAAAGTGTTTACGAACAGAAGTAGGAATTCCGAAATCAAATCACACCTAGAAAAGGCACAGGCCAAGTAGGAACAATACCAAAACTCAAACTTCTGTTATTTCAGCTTTTTAAGGTTCCAAAGGCAGCTATTCTGACACAGCAGATAGAAAGTTTCTGAATTTTCCCTTGTAGTGTACTCCATAGGATTTCTGGTAACAGATGCCACTTCTCAGGAAATCAAAATAGCTAAAGCAGTGAAAAAGATAAATGTATTCTAGGAACTGGAACTCCGGGTTTCTAATCTCAGCATTACTATTTATCTGTTATGACTCCAGGCAAGCAGATGAGTCTTACAGAGCTTTGAGGAGTGGGGCAACCCAAGGGGCACGGTGCAATACTGATTTTTACTACGTTACTTGCCATTCTTAATGAAGATATTGATTTACTTTGTTCAGTGACTCACAGCCATGCTGTATCACTTCAGACTGCTTTTTTCTCCTAATAGAAGAGGGTGATTATACTGACCCTTTTTTATTCTTTTTTTTCTGTTAATTAATACAGCATTAATCTTCTTCTCACATTCATCATAGCCAATATCACTTTGCTAAGGCAAACATGTGTAACAGTATAGCAATTTTAACCCTAAGCCATACAAAAACAGAAATTAAAAAGGATGAAAACCTCCAGGAACATCCAGAAAGAGTCAGCCATGGAATATTTTTTCCAGTATTATCTAACAAAGACATTTACAACCAATCTTGATGTCACATTTTGTTACCTGGTTTCAATATTTTCACACCAAAAAGTAAAAAAAAAAAACAAAAAAAAAAAAAAAAAAAAAACCACAACCAAAAACAAAACCAAAAAACCCCTGTGATTTATGCCAAAATCTACCAAAAAAAATATTTTGTCAAAAAAATCCTCATAATTCTAATTCTAAATCCTTCTCATCCTTTTTGCCTCAGAAAGTGCATGCACAGGCTGCACAGCCAAGTGCCATGTGAAACACATACCTGGGTCTCCGTCTCCTGCCCAGTTCTTGGGCTCTCTGTCAGAGTGGGTCACAGCCTGACAAGGAGAGGTTATACATCTTCAAAGCACGGTCTTCGTATTCTAGGGGAAAACACATGCAACAGAGTGTATGAAAAATGTACATGGACTATGGCAATTTATTAAACGTTTCCAAAAAACAACATTCAGCAAAAAAGTTCCATACATTGGAAAGGATGAGAGAAGACAGAGGACATAGCTGAAATGAGTAATTTTTGGAAGAGCAGGGATTAAGGCAGTCAACATGGGAGCCTGAATGGGAAAGCAAAGACACAGAAGACACAGAAGCCCTGCCTTGCCATGCGGATTCAAGTTATTCTGCAGTGGTTATTTTTTCAAATATAAGTCTGTAAGTATGGAATGATGATATATGGGTTACAAGCAGGTGAATACTCCACTGTGATTAGTGTAGTATGTAACTGCACAGTTTACTCATGGATCCTTTGTCATGGAGCACAGTCCCAGCACAAACCAAAATATTTCCTGGATGCACAAGACATGTGAAAACTTCAGTCAAGCTTCCTTGGTGTAACATGCCTGAATCATTCATTAACGGCAAAATGAAAGTGCAAAGAAACCAACAGAAGCACTACAGTTACTTAAAAATTAATTTAGAGACTTGAAAGAATTGATGTCAAGCCACTCAAGAAATGAATTCTCCTCCAGTTCTCATACCCTATTTTCAATAATTGAAAAACTTTACTGTTTATAGACATGCTCTCTCTGTTATTTAACTTCAATACACGCTTCATCCTGTGGACATGCTCTTAACCAAGTAGCACTGTATGTATGCAGTTCATTTGACTACACAGACAAAATGAATTCTACACTGTCATCTTGCAGACCACGTTACCCTTGTCTATTCATTACCCTAATCTTATCCTATTAAACATTTGGTTTGTATGCTGGTTTTTAGTGGTTTTGTTGTGGGTTGGGTTTGGCTTTAGCTTTTTTCTTTTTTTTTCTGAAACAGAAGCAGCACTACTCTGCATTTATTGTTTTCAAAAGTGATGAATGTGATGCTTTCATTTTTGCTTTTAAAAGGTAGGATTGTGCAGCAGCACTTGTGTCTGTGAAGGCTGAAATACAGACTGGACGAAAGGTCTGCTGACCGCACAACATTCCCCGGGGACGTGTTGGGATGCTTTTGGGCAGATCAGCACAGGCCTTGTTCCTATTCAGGCAATTCACATTCAGGAACTGATGCTTCAAGCCATACCCTCTGGAGTTAAAGCATGAAACTCCCATTGTCTCTCTCTCTAAGCTCTGATTTCCTCCCATTGCTGGCATTGAATCTCAGTTCTTCCACCCCTCACCCGGTTCTGTGCTATTCTTTAATTCTAGACAGTCTCTCTTCTCCAGCATTTTCCTATATTTCAGTATTTCCTAATTTTCAGAAAGGCGTCACCTGCATCTTGTTCAGCCAACTATCTTAATGGTGCTAAGGGATGCAATTCTACTCTTGCAAAATTATTTCCCAGGGTCAGAGGCAGTCAGCAGAGTTCAGTGAAATGGAACACTAATGAGACAGATGCCCTGGTGGATTTCCTATACAAAGTTATCCCATTATCACTGAGAGAAGGAAAAAAATGGGAAGATACCCCTGAAATATCCATCAACCAGTCATTTTCTTCTCTGCCCATGAGGCAAAACTAGGCAGGACTTAAGGATGTAAATACTTTGCTGAATTTGGGGAAGTTTTGGACACCAGAACTCTGAAAAGAAAGGCAAAAAATTTAAGACTCATTAGTTTTAAGACCAGGAATTCTGTTTTTGTCCAACATCACCTAAGGAAATCTGCAGAAAATTTATTTGTTCTTTTTGCAGGTTGTACAACTGAGTATCACACCTAATTAGACCTGATTTTGTTGGTAAATTATGAAATTTGTCTCACTGATTTCACAAAGTGCAGTTCACACATTTTTTCACTCTTATCTCAGGGAATATTAAAGCTCTTGAAGAAACCATGGTTTTATTCATACAGTCTGTTGAAGACGTAGGAAAACTTAGTGTAGAAGTATCTCAGAGGAGTATGTTCTTAAGGTAGCAGATGTTTGTTTCATATATTGGAATTAGACTGCAACAAAATGAAGTGCAGGTGCTACAAGTGTTTTCTGAATATTGCAACATGATGTAGATATAGCAGATGAATGTTGCACTGGAACATGCTGGGAAATTTAAGCATCTGAACCATGTTAAATTCAGCTTAAAATCAGAATTAGACCTAAATCCCACAAATTGATATCTATTTCTTAATTTTGAAGCTTTACTATATGTTGCATAGTTAGGCAGATTTTCTCCTGCGTTTTTAATTTGCATAAAGCCAGGACCAGGCATTTGAAGATGTTAGAGGTTTTATTTCAGTATTTACTTATGTTAGAATCCTTTTATGCTGAGAAACATGTTTCATATTTTCCTATTTGTTTCATCCCATCCCACACAAGTACTTGTAATCTTCTGAAGGAAAAGAAGAAATATGATGAATGTAGTCATCCAGAAAAAATCAGTAGACGGTAATGGAAGATTATTTTTTTTTATTTTTTTTTCCAAGCCCTGGATGAGGAGAAAAGTCATCTTGCTGCTCTGCTTTTAAACTACTAAGGCAGATCCTGGTGAAATTGGTGAAATGGAAATNTTTTTTTTTTTTTTTTTTTTTTTTTTGCCTATCAAATACCATGTTTAGTGTTTCCTTACTAAACTTTTGCATTAGATCAGGTTTTTGGGTGTTTTTTTTGTTTGTTTTTGTTTTTGGGTTTGGTTTGTGGGGTTTTTTTTAATATGTAATTAAAACTCGATGTGAAGTNCCAAGGTCAGGGAATTTTCATCATTTGCCCCATTGGAGGGTCGGAAACGGAAAAGCATAAAGGGGTCCCACCTGCAAAGAGGGACAGACAGGACAGGTGATCTAAAACTGACCAACAGGGGTATTCCATCCCATCCACATCATGCCCCGTATAAAAGCTGAGGGATCAAAAGGTCAACTCCCCTTCTTCAATGGCCAATGTCCAAGGAGGACCCTGCCTGTTCGTCTGCTTTGATCCTGACCCAAGCGTTCCTGACTCCAGATCTGGAATCCAGCTCCTGTCGATTACTGAGTCCAGTTTGGGACTTTTCCTGAAGCCTGCTGGTGATGTGGTCATCATTCTGGGAGCTTCATACGTTTTTGTATATACTGTATACTTCTTTTTTCCCTTTTTCCTGTTACATTGGATGCTTTGGAAATATGAACATCATCTGTCACTGCTCAAAAAAACTGTTATGAGAAGATGTGCTCTCAGCAGACTGTACTCTGAATAAACATACAGGCCTTGAACTGTAAGAAAAGAGAACTAGTGCAATTAAAAATTATCTTTTGTTGGTAGAAATGTCATACTGAAGTAAAACAGAAACACACATTAAATAATCTCTGCCACTGAAGTTAAACAGGATTTGAATCTCTAATTTTCACTGAGGGATAGATTTCTGTCAATACAGGAAAAAAAAACAAAAAACAAAAACCATCATCAGTCTCTCCCAGCAGATCATTGCTCCTTTGCAAACTGGCAGTGGTTACAAATGCACTTTATGTCTTCTAAGCATTTTTCAACTGTGTTTACCAGAGATTTGATTCTATGATCTTTCTGTGCACTGAGTTCTTGCTCCATATAGAAGGTTTTAAACTTGATGTCTTGTAGAAGAGGACATACTTTGAATACTGAAGCAAACTGGTAAAGTTTCCTATGGATTATTGTGTTCCTCTCACAAAAGGTGACATGATTTTGGTAGCTATTTTGATTGCATTTAGATTATATATAACCTTGATTATATACATATTATAATATAGTTTGACAAATTGCATATTATTTATTTTGTTACATTTTCTTACAGCTCTTTTTTTTTTTTTTTCTGGGCATTTTTTTCAGAATTCCTGAATAAACAAACAAAAAATAAATGCAAGAAAGAAAGTTAGGATGTTAAAGGTTCAGAGACAGAGAAACAATGAACAGTGGGGGAATGAGGTGAGGAACTAAAGCACAATTTAAATCTTTACAAAGGTAGTGGGTGAGGCTCGCATTGATCCAGCTTACGGAGGCAATGGGAAAGACAATAAAACTCTGGGATACTAATAAAGCGCTCCGCAGAACCATGGCCTTTCATGAAAGCAACTGAATTAGGAGACAAGTGTATGCAGGTCCTGTGTGGGATGTGCTATAAAAATAAGAACTTAACTGTAAATAGATCATGGCAAATAAAAACTGGATGTAAAAACTGATATGAGGGATAATGATCTACTTCTAAGGGCTAAAACATGCTTCCACCACATGGTTAATTGTATCTTCCAGGCTCACTGAGGTATCTGAAAGACAAATGCAGCCTTGTCTCTTTCCAGTTTCATTGAGAGACTCATTTGAGTAAGGTTTGCCTTGAGTCGGTAGAAAAGCAAGCTTTTATTAATGTGTCTGTTAACCAAGTTGGAACTGTGACCACTTCCATTTCAAGGAAAGGTAGGGGTTTCATGAGAAATCTTCAGAAACTCAGGGTTCACTGGAAAACTAACCTCTGACTGCTTTATCCAAGTGACTGGGAATCTACTGGCAGCGTAGAAAGCTCATGCTGTGATTTGTGCACTGCCTCAATCAGAGAGAACTGAGATGGAAAGCTACTCTGGATGAAGGAATCAAAGGCAAGTGTTTCATACTTTGGTCACCAGTCTGAAGGTGAAGCAAACTCTTCTGGAAGTTGATCTAGTTTTATTTCCAAAGGACAGTGGTGCTGAGCTTTGTGACAGTAACCATGAGTCTTTTGCTCTATTGCAAAACAAGAGCAAAGTTTGATACTTCAAAAGTGGATGCAAAATGGAATGGGCCATCCTCTGGCCAGCTCCAGCTGTTTAGTGCTTCCTTCTTGATGGGCAGAGCACCATTACAGGAGGTTGCAGAATATGGCCCATGGCTAACTCTTTCCCACAGACCCTAGTTGCTGCCTACAGCTCAGGAGAGACCCACCTATATGCCATAGCACAGAACATATGAAAATACAATGGCCCACTTCAATATCTGAGCTAAGAAGATAACAGCCAAGTGTGAAGACAGTAGTCATTCTGAAGGCAAACCCATCCTCTAATAGGGTAAAGAACAGGTTTAAATAACACGGCAGAGACCATCTCCATAAATTTGGCTGGTGTGGCAATAGTTTTTTTCTGGAAAAGAATTTCCAGAAGGATGGGAAGGAGCAGAGATATTAGCAAGTATTCACTGTTAGCTCAACCCTGTTCCCATGAAGGTTGATGTAAGTTTTCAGAGTATTTTAAAAACACTTTAAGTGAATACTTTGAATATCTATCCAAAGTGACTGCTGGGATAGAAGCAAGGAAGTTTAGTAGTTTCTTTTCAATATATTTATATACTGATGTGAATACCATCTTATTTATATAGGCTTCCATACTCAATATACGGCATAACATTTACAGGAGCATAAACTTTAGTGGTAGTATATATTTGCTTAGACTTTCATTGTTGCCTGAGAACATATTGCTGAAGTTGAACTGAAAACAGGAAAATGCGAACACTTCAGCTCCCATAAATCATTTCAAACCCAAAGAACAGATGGTGTTGAGATGCAACACCACAGCCTGCTGTTCTCTGAGATTTGAGGAAGGCCCAGTGGCTCTCCATGGAAAGCAATTTTATTTTGTTCACTTCACCCATTAGGCAGAAGAGCGATTAAAAAAATAACCAAAAATGTCATTTCAGTTCCTGAAGAGAATCTAAATACTGACTGCAAAACCTTACTTCATACTTTCTATTCTCACTTTCTCTCCTTTGGATTAAGATGCACATTTAATGGATATTCAGGATGTGCATTTCACACATTTTAACAGAATCCTCTAAAAGTGTTTTATTGGTATACTGTAATTATTTTTGTAGAAAATCCCTCTTTTCTGGCATTATTTAAAATGCTTACAGCTTTAAGCTAATATGACTTGATCCAAGATATAGCAAAATTTTTTTGGCTCTAGAAAATTTCAAGGGCTTCAACAGTGGCTGTAGCTGTAGAGTCAAAGGAGAAAAAGAGAAGAAAATAAGTCTGGCTCAGAGCTTCTACAATAATGTAAGGATTGCCATAAATGTACTTAAACCTTTACTTATTAGTGAATTGAGTCCACTATGAAATGACTGGGCTTTCCTCAGATATAGGAGCAGATTGAAACTGGATGGCTGAATCAATGCTTCTGACTGTCCCTCTGACACAGAATGCCTTCCTGTGCCAAGACTCAAATTGGCATTCCTTAGTGCCTTGTTAACAGTTCCCAGGTTTAGACAGGCAAAAGGTAATTAATCTAGAATTTGGGGTACTTCAGTCATACCTGGGCTGCAAAAACATTTTCTGTACTCAAAAAGCCTCATTCTGCTTGACAAATTCTAAATACATACTGTGCAGAAGGCACCTACAAGAGATAAATATTATTTTGGGGCTGGTTCCAACAGGCATAAGGAAATTCAGCTGAGGAAATTTTGCTTTTAGAAATACCATCACCAATACTTAAGGGCTACTTAGAAGGGTATAGAGTAGATAAGCAGTAAGCCTGTTATCTATCCGTTTCTCTATAATTTGAACTGATTTTGCCCGTAAACCAATAGAAATAATATATCTCATTTCATAGCAATGGTTTGCATGGTTGCTTGGAGTCAGGATTTTGTTTCAGCTCTCAGTGTTATTACTCTAGCAATTATCACCACCCATCAGAGAAGAACGCCTGGAGCAAAGCAGTCAGGTGATGCTTTGGAATGGATAAAGCAGCTAGAATCTATCAGAGCTGCCACGTGTATAGCCTGTGAAACATAGGGCACCTGTCTGTGACTGCTGATTTGTATCTTCATAGCACCAGCAGGAAACTTTTTGCCACTTGACAACAGAACACCTTCTTTCTTCCCCTGTTCCTTCCTTACCAGGGAGCAGAGCTAGGATGGAAGTACTTTCTTAAAGAAAAGGTAAATTTCCAACCAAGGCCATTCTGAAAAATCACGCTTTTAATTCAAAGCACAGTTTCACTTTAAATGCACAGGGTGAGAAAAAGTCAGTGACATTTATCAACTTAACCATATGGTTTCTAAAGTTTGAATCAGAATAGATACATAGAAGTGCCTGTTCTCAAACCCTATCTCATTCAAACGCTCAATACTATATAATGTTACACAAGGTTAATAATACAGTGAGAGGAATGTTCGCATCTTTTTGTTTTGGACAGGTTTCCCTTTTAAAAAATTGAACCAAGCTAAAATTATTGTGTAAAAAACTATAGGAAACGTGAAAACAGTGACCAGTAAACACCCATATATAGGACTCAGCTACTAACATCAACATTTTAGAAACTAATTAGAATACTCTTGTTCAAAATAAAAGGGAAAACAACCTAATGGCATATGAGAATATATTAAAAAACACTGTCCATTGGATTGGATCATTTCATTCATGGTGCATTTTTTTTTTTTCTCCACTGCATGAATACTAATCTGAGCTGGAAAGCAGAGGCAGAATTTCAGAACATCTCTGTACAAAGGATAGTTTTATTAACAGTTTTTCTGGCTCTAAATTAGGGGTTAGCTATTCATGTGTTCTCTGTATGCCCTATAATAGGCCATTTTATTTAGGATACTTCACTAATACTGCTACAAGGAATAGTAATAATAAAAATTCTGTACAATTCCACTTTTGAAACCCACTAATTGTCACTGGAGAAACCTTATTACTGATCCTTGGTTTACTGCGGAATGTGGGAAGTGTAGGAAAAACTCAGAACAGGGAATTTATGTCCCTTATTATATATATTTTGCACCTCTGTCAAAAGCAGTGTCCTCTATTTTGCTAGAAATGAAGCACTCAACTTCAAAAAACATAAAACCTAGGGGACTGGTTAACTTACACTTCAGAAGTCAGCCGTGGAATGATAATGCATTTTCAGATGGATTACCTTTAATTACTCACAGTGTAACTGGGCTGCCACAGAGACTAGCACCACACCTCTATACAGATTAGCTAACTCCTTGTTATGCGTCTCACTATATGTATATAAAGGGAAAGTTAAATTACCATCAACAGCTAGATAAGAGTAAATTGTACCTTTGGGCACAAGATATGATCCAAGAGCCTTAAAAGGTATTTCATCTATTTTTTATTAGTTTGGGACTGTTTAAGGTTTCATCAAAAGCTTCAGAAAGATCCTTTCCTAACTCCCAGTCTTTCAGCGTCATCATTTAAGCAGTATCCCTAACATATTCAGTAATTAAGGGAAGAAACATTTACAGTGATTTGCAATACAGCCCTTAAAGATGAAGCAGCAGGAAAGCTATCTCTTTCTGCCACTTCTGTGCTGAGTCTTCGGTTTTATTCAACACTTCCCTTGAAATAGGTTTTAGAAATCAGCTGTAATTTCCCTGATGTACTGTAGCAGCTACCAGACAGAACTGCAAAGAATTGATCGGATGAAAGTAAATGAAAATTAAGAGAGTTCAGGAACCCAGCTGATTTGTATCTATTATTTCTCTTGCACAACAGAATCTATTCCATGTTATTTTAAATACATTTCTGGGGCATAATTTCTTTCTGAAATATCAGAGGGAATAGTGTGCACTTTTTCCAAGAACTTCAAACAAGAAAAAAACCCCATCTTTTTACATTCATCTTTTATGGAACATGAACAGAATGTACAGATCTCAAATAGCAAAAAATAGCACATACTCTTGAAGAAATACATAATTTTCATCCTACACGTATGTCACTTTCAAACCAGAAGGGAAAATCTTCATGAAAGAACGCCAGATTGTTCCAACTGATGCCTTCTCAGAGAGCTGTACTCGAAGAATAAACCCCCAAACAACATTTACTTAACAGTGACACTCTCAATAGCTAAGAAAACTTGCCTGTACTAAGGAAGAGCAACAAGAAACAGTCTGATCACTATAAAATTACATGAATACAAAACAGTGGGGAAACATTCTAAAATGAGCTGGTGCTTTTCATATTTCAATTCTTTAGTTTTCACTGGGAAGACAGATGGCATCTCTAACCAGTAGGTGGCGAAAAAAAGTGGAATGCATATTGGAAAGGCCTAGACAACAGCAAAAGTAAAAATTGTAATTTTGATATCACAGAGTTGAAATTCAGGGCATACAGCAACCATTTGATGATGTCTAGCTGCCTGTCTGCACCTTAATTTCAAGACCTGGAATGTTGTAAGATCAAACCAGGGGTATGTTTGTGAGAGGAACAGGGGACATGCAGAGGACATTTTCTTCTTGACTGCGGCCTCCAACCCACTGCCTTTCACACCAAGGTGAAACAACTGGAGTTTGTTCAAGAAAACTCACCTTGTGGAATACGGTGCTCTTATGAAGATGTTAAAAAATTGCTAGTTGTTCTTCACAGATGATCTTCAGAATAGTCCTTTAGATCTCCTATTATGTATTGTGAAACAAAAGATAAACACCTGAGATATTTAAAAGTTAAAGCAAGTAATAAGATGACTCAGAATTTCAGCTCACTGTGGCTCGTTCTTGTTTCTTTCACTTGTCATATTCTCTTTTTATCTCTAATGTGTTTAAAAGACATTTAAAAGATTCCAAACAAAACACTCTAATAGGTCCTATCTAAGGATGTCCTGGACCAACAATTGGACCAGGACCTAGCATCTAATAGGTACTTACTTCAAAGACAGTCGGTTCAGCATACATCTACAAGGACATATCTCTGATACCACTGAAGTTCACGCTTATCTGTAGATTATCTGTTGTCTGTCCTAAAAGACCTGTACATACCTGCAGATGGGTTGTACAAATCTGACACTAGTACTTTATGACTTAAATAGGCTATAAGAAAATTCTTGTAACATCTCGTAAAAAAAAAAAAAACAAAAAAAACCAAAAACAACCTTTATTGATACCTCTTCATGCTGTTAAGTGCAGTACCACTAAGAAAATGGGAGGGTTAACTCTTAATTTTTATTAGTGAATCAGTTCTCTTCTCTAAATAATATCTTCTGGCTGTTAAAGAACAGTATTAGGCAAGTGGGCATTTGAACTTTCTCCTCTAAAGGAGAAAGATTCTAGTGTAACAGTAGTCACCCATTTATTCCAGAGGTGATAAAGACTCAGGTCAAGTCAGCTTGGTTCTTACTGTCACCATCAGTGACATGTGTGAGGAAATACATTTATTTCCCAAATACATGAATGCCCCCATAAAGGGAAATGCAACTGCTTCAACTTTTTTTTTTTCCAGGTATCAAAAGATGAAATTAAATGGAGACTTACAAAATACAGCCCTCATTCTAATCTATGGACAATAATCTTTATCCAAGACAGTTTAACTGTGCCTGAAGAAGACAGATAAAGTGCTCCGGGTTGGATACAATTCTTAATTCCTTCAGATATTAATCTGTGTTATCATGAAGGAGCACAAACTCTTCAGCCTAATGCAGTTTTCTATGGGGAGACATTGCTATGTTTTGATAAAAAGTGTCTGGAATGGAGGAGCACTGTGACACAGGGGAATAATGCCAAGGCATAAATAAGTGCAGAAGATGAATGCGAAAGAAAACTGTAGAGGAAGGTGATGAAGCTAAAAATCTAAAATTAAGGCAAAAGAAAAGACTTAATTTCTCATAGTAGCAATTAGAAGGAAGGAAAATGCTGTCAGTCTGGAATTAAGAAGAGGATTAATCTGACAACTCAATTCTCAGGTAAAAGACAATCACCACTGTAAAGCATGACATTGGTTCACTGCAGCAATTATTAAGGAAGAAAAATAGAGATGCTAAGTAGTTTCTGTTTTTTTTAAAAACCAAATCAGATGAGGAGTTTAAAGTTTTCAAGACAAGTCATACATTTTACTTGTCACTCTGATAATGGTGATTTTCATCAGATGTTGAGTTTGATGTGTTTGAGGATACACTTCCAGAAGATTACTAATATACAAAAGCAAATATAAGAGGCTTCATTTTAAGATGGAACTTGCTTCCATCATTTTGAAAGTGGTATCAGCTATCAGATGGTAGTGAATTTCCCTACTGTAAAGTGCTTGCCAGTTTCTTCCACATCTTTCCCATTATGAATCCAAGTTATTGACTTCTAGTGATATAAATACCCTCTAGGTTACAGCATGTAACTCATATAAAGTAACATGCAGATAATTAGCCTATTTGGGAGGTTCCATTTTAAGAAAAAAGGAAGAATACAGAAAGCATGTGGCATTTCAGGAGCATGGCGTCTGTTGGACTACGTCAGCAGGGGCAGTGGGCTTGGGCTCCTTGACAGCACCCAGATTTCAGTTTGGATGTGGCCATTATGTGCCGAGGTGAAGAGAGTTTATGTCTGTGATCATAAAATAAATGGGCCAAGGACTGCATCCAAGGATGTTAGGTGTTGTATGCTGAGGAGCCAGCATCCCCCCAATAGGAAATGCTTACCCTCATACCTGCACGGCTTTGCTCTACCCAAGCTTATGCAGTGATTTCTCACAAAGCTGAAGGCAGCAAGGTCACAACTTGGCTAGCTCTTTTTTAGAACCGCCAGGGAGGAGAAACAAAGATGCCATAAGCATATATTTTTATTTAAAATTAATTGGAAGCAGCTGAGAGGGTAAATGTGTTATCAGCGTGTAATAAAGATGGGCAAAGTCTAGAACATTATCACATAGTTTGACATTGGTACTGCTGAAAACAACAGACCAAATGATAAGGGAATTCATCTGGAAGCACAACGGAAACAACTGCTAAATAAACAGCAAGAGCACGGGCCTGCAAAGAGCAGACTGCACCTCATCAACCTGAATGGCTTTTTTGCTCACACCCTGGAAAGAGGGACCGAGCAGAGAGGTGATAAAAGCCAGTCAGCAGAGAATTGCAATAAACTTCAGACAGACGGACGAAAGATGCACAATTTGATAATACACCAACAGGATACTAGCGTGGGGAAGCTCATGGAGATGTGCAGATAAAGAAGCAATTTCAATTGCACAGATGGTTTTTGAGGTACTAGCGGTTTCACCTTGTTGATATGTCACTGTGAAGAGCTCAGTAGCCAAAAAGTTAACAGTGGAAAAAAGAAACCACAACACACTCAAGAGTATCGAACACATCCTGCTGCTACTCATGATGGCTTTATACAGTCTTCTTTATTGTTGTTCATACATCTACCTCAGCCTCAGGAGAGGTTTCACCTTGATGTAAGAAATTTTCTACAGTGAGAACAATCATTCACTGGAACAACCTCCCTAGAGATGTGGTAGAGTCCCCATCACTACAGGTTTTTAAGACATGACTGGACAGGTTGCTAGATAATCTCATTTAGGTTCCCTTTTCCACAAAAAGTTGTAACAGGTGATCTTTTGAGGTACCTTCTAACCTAAGCTGCTCTATCATTCTATGAGCTTCTCACTCACATTTCTTTAATTAAATTGACTGTGGCAGAGGGAATAGTATTGTCTGCCTAAAATTGCAATTATTCCCCAACAGCTCCTGACATTTGAAAGTTTAATATAAGAAGAACTTTAGAATATTGCACGTTTGAAACGGCCACCAACTGACTATAGCATATTTGACCTCAACACCTGCCCTGTTATTAATATCTACCTCAGTCTGATTTTACAGCTTTATAGTTTAGAGAAAATAGTCCATATACTCCCTATTTAAATATGTTGTCATTCACTGAAAAATGTTTTCTTCAGAAGAATGTCAATAATGACTTCTGCGTACTCCATCACAGGAGAATGAAGTAGCCAGGTAGATGCCTTGGCCAACAGATCAGCAATACCACCTTCCCCATACGCTCCCTCTCCCTTTCCCCATCATTCATCATTCTCTCCAGAGCTGGGACAGAAGGTTGCCATACAGTAAAGGCCAACACAGGCTGCCACTGCCCTGAACACTGCAACCCTCCATGGCTTTGGTGCTTGACCAGCTCAAGCAATGCCAGGTGGTGGTTTCACATCTCTCCTGAGTGCTGGTGCTGCGCCTGGGTCCTGGTAGGGTTTCTCAGGCCCAACAGGAGAATAAGGGCTCTATTTAGTGCGTGCAGGCATGCCTGTGGTGGAGGACAAGGCACATTGACCAGGAAAGAGTTAAGTAATAGCTTTACACCTGGAATGCCTTCAGCTCATTCTGGCTCAAGAAAAGTTACACAAGTACACAATTTAAACAATGGTTACACAAGGTTTACTGAGCTGTTCTGAGTTACTTTTTCTACTTGCTTGCCTTCCCCTTCTCCAGATGACTTGTTTCAAAGCAAACAGTGGTCTCTTACAGATTTGTCTGCAAATATCGTAACTGAAGTTTTCTTCCAGCTACTAGTGAAGAGATGGAATGCTTTAAGAGAGGGTGTCAGGGAGCCCTTACAGCTACCAAGACTTCTCTGTCTGCAAAACAAACGTTCAGACAGCTTAGTATAGGCTGATCTGAGCCTTCCAGTTCTTACGTGCAAGTAAAGAGGATGTCATAATGGTGGCCACGTGAAATGTGACTTTCATCTTATATATTAGTGCAGCAGAAGCAACTGCAAGCTGAGCTCCTTGTCACTTACCAAAGGGTTTTTAATTCCATGGTATTAGAAACATAAGAAAATGTGATTCTCTTTTTCAAAGTATTTGACTCTCTTTAGTAACATCTGCAGCTTTATGAAGTCAGGGTATACAAGATCTTATAACATTTTCTCCTCATGGATTTTTAATATTATGCTCAAGACTGTCACTGCTCCATTAAGGCAGCCTTGCAAAAGATATTTGACCTCTGCCTTATTGTTATTAAATCAATTTGTGTTCAAGGCACAACTGCAGCATCGGACAGAGCTTGCAAGATCTTTTGCCCAGTTCCTCAGTAATGCCACCCTAAAAGCTGCAGCTACGTTTGGAAGGTGGTAATTACACCATCTTTATTGAATTTGCTAACATCAGCCTCCCTGACAGATGGCTGTCTGAAGGCATACAGAGAAAAGATGATGGATAGTCTATATTTCAAAAGGCAGCAATCAGTCCAGCAACAAGCTCCACACGTCATCCAAATTACATGGAAATTATATAAATCTTTTTTCCTCATTGTAATCAAAATGGTCACGTGCCAGAGACCAAGGAAAAGGTGCATCCAGGTAGTTTTATACTTCACAGTACTGGGACATTTTGTTAATTATTTAGAACTGATGCCTTCTGAAGGAAGAAATAAGCAGGTTGGCATTTGAGCCTGTCATCTGATGATGCATTTCCATACGTTGAAATCTCTTGCCATTCAGTGAAGACTGGAATGACTGGAATCAGCACTTTCAGAAGCTTTGTTTCTTTTTGGTAACATTAAAACCAAAGGTAGTCTTTAGACTGAAATTGTCATTCCTTTCCAGGAAAACCCACATCTTTATCAAGTGCCTATTTGGCTCCTTCAGAACATTTTCTATCTCTAAGAACAAAGTATGATTGTGCAGTTCATTCCTTAGTCCTAAAAGATTTGTGTCAGCATTGTGAGCTGTCCTTGGCTGCAGAAAAGTTCAAGGAGTTGAGGTATGTTATGGAATGACTGGAAAACAAGGTTGCTGTGACTTCCAGACACTGACCTGTCTCTTTCATAATCTGAAAGTGCCTTTGCCTCCATATTTCTGTGGTACCCTCAGAGCTGGTTAAACAGGGACTGCTTAGCTTTTCTCTAACCCTTTCTGTAGACATGAGTTAGCAGTGCCACCATAATGTGCAGTTGTTCCCTTTTTTTGTTTTCAACTAGTTTGTGGGAAGAAAATTAAGATGCAGAAAGCTGGTCCCAGCTAGTCAGTGGCCAGGTTCCATATGTCCAAATCATCTCCTAAGAGCAGCCTGTAGTCTGCCTTTTCAAAGGCAGAGCTACATTATCCACATTATCTCCATTCATATTCACATACTCAGGAGAGGTGGTACCAGTTTTCCCTGTCAGATGTGGCTGAGAGAGGGACTTGTGAACGCTTGAAAGCACAATTAAGGGCACACCCACCTGGAATAAAAATCAGGTGAGGATGACCCTGAGCTGACATGTTTCCAGTTCTCCAGCCATCCTGTGACGTTGAGGCATCAGACTCACCAGCTCACTTGCAATTCTGCAATACTAGTTTAAAACTACTTATGTAACACAAAACCAGCCTTAATGACAAAAGATATTTTCTGTTGTGTTTTTTTGTGTGGTTTTTTTTTTTTTTTTTTTTTGGTTGGTGGTTGTTTTTTTGTTTTCTTTTTGTATAAAATATTCTAATTGGACTGGGAATGAAAATCAGGGTTCTGGTCAGGACTGGAATCCCAGCAGGGGCTACAATCTGCTTTCCCAAGATCCTGGTATTACTCCCTGTTCATCCTCCACCTTTTTCCAGATTGTTGGATCTCCTACACTGGCAGGGTAGGCTGAAGAGCCTAGGACTGCCAGGCTCACACCCGAGCCCAGCAACCACTGAAATAAAGACAGATAAACACTAGGACATCTGCTCGTCATCACACGCTAATTCCTACTGGGTCTTCTAACACTAATGGTCTTGAGCAAACTCTCCCTTTATGGTCCCAGAGAAAGGTCACTGAAAACTGCAACTTTTGATTTAAGCCAAACCACATAATTATTCATGTCAATATGTGAGATTCAAGGTCTGGGATTTTGGTTGTTTGGTTGATTTTTTTTAAATAAAATTAATAAGGTCATTCAAATGAATCTCAATTTACGTACCCAAGTGGAATTTAGCTTGATGCCAGAGTTTGCTGTGAATTATTTTCATCTGTGATTTACGAAAAAGCAGTAGAGCTAGCTCATTTAAAATGTAATGCTTCCAAACACAGGAAGACTGCAAGACTTTTGCAGTTGTTTGCTAAATTCTTGAGATCTCTGTAAAGGACAATCTGAATATATCTTAATAGGATCAGATTTAGTGCAAATAAACCTTCTGTTCCTGCACCAATCTCTTTTTTTTGTTGTGTGGAAGGGCTAAATGATTTGCTGGAGCAAGCTTTTTTAAACTCTGTGGTAATTTGATAGCTGGGATAACCTCCAAGCCCTCTTGCTCTAACAGAGACCAAGTCCTTACAATCCATTATCTGTCAAACCATTTCAAAATGCTGACAACCGACTACTGTCTTCTTTTGTCTAGCCAACAGTCAGAAACAGGCATCATGGACATCTCTTCCAAGGGCTACATATGAGACAGTATCAGCTTTGCTTAGTTGTTGCCATTACTAGGTGAATTGTGCCATGCCACATCATTTATTTAGGCTGTCAACATAAAAAAAAAATAAAAAAAAATCAACAATACTTCATAATTCTGTCCAGATAAATCAAATCTGTTAAGTTAAAAATCCAGTAAGTGAATAGTGGCATTGAAACCTAATGGCCCCCAAATGAAACGCTTCTTTTTTCAAAGCCTCTAATGGGCTCAGTCATTTCTTATTTCACAGACTGTAGCAGATTTATCAGCTAAATTTAAAGCACACATTGCTGGACTTTGAGTGACAATAAAAATATTGGCACTGAAAGACCGAGGAAAGGTATACTGCCTCCTTCTAGACAATCCGAATGTCACTTCTAAACACTTGAACTATTATTCTGGATTGTTAGTGTATAACTGATCTCTGCAGTGGTGTAGAAAACTGATGAGTTTAAGAAAAAAATAAACTATCTTAGCATTAAAAAAAGAGAAGCCATGTAAAGGTATCCAGTAGCTAAAGTATTTCTTTGTGGTGATCATTAATAAGTTAAGCATACACATGCTTACCAAGGCTAGAGAAAGTCTGTACAAGTCACCAGAGCCAGCAATTACAAGATGGCTAGGGCCTCCAAACAGCTCCAAAAGCACACATTTATGTAGGGTGTTGTGCTCACAGAAGCAGTGGGAGAAGCAAACTTGAGCAACTTGTCATTCTGAAAGTGGCAAGGGGGAAACATGATCTGACTGAGCAAAGCAGAAGAGCATGCAGCAGCTCCTATGGGAAATGGGAGACCAAAAAAAGCAAAGAGAGGGGTATTGTTTTATATATATATATTTATTTTTTTTTTAACTTATTTTTGGTTTTAGGGAAAAGGGATTCCTTATTTCTTCCAGTTTGCTCAGCAAGGCAAATTACAATACACCAAGAAACACATAGGACAAGAAATCCACATTCAGTAATTTATACAGTACGTAAGTCCATGAGGTTTGCATTAGCAGCATGCATACAGCTATTTTTAAACCTCTTTATGCCAAGGGCAAAAGCAGAACCTGTCACCCCACTGTGGGAAAGGATTCCTGCCTCCTGTAAGCGGTAGTTTGCAGGGGGAAGCAATCTATATTATGCCTCATAGGTCAGAGTCCTCTTTCTGGCTCCGGGTGTCCACATATCTCTTTGACAAAATTTGTTGGGATACACAGTTTTTCCAGGCTCTTTTTGAACCATTCTAGCCCTGCCTGTTTTAACCTAGTCTCAGATGACATTATTCAGGGCTCTAGTTTCAAAACAGCACAGAATACAAGTAAATGCAGGTACTTCACACCTACATTTCCTTTGGGCTCCTTCCCATCAACCTAGTTAACTTCCAATGATTAAAAACTTTCCATTAGTGTTTCCTCAAGGCAGATTCTCCCTTCATCCCTGACAGCAGAGGTGGTAGAACAATCTATTATTACAGTACCTTTAGTCTCTACCTCATCCTTCCATAGGATCAAAATACATTTTGTTTGGGCTCTGTAGTTTGTGGGTCTTTTTCTCCTGCAGTACTGGCTCTTAGTCCCTTCCTATCAGTTTGCAAACATCATTATTTGGGAAGAAAATTTGGCACACTTTTATACTGAGTCTAGGAACCCCAAAAAAGATTCCCTCTCACCACATGGTTACTTTCTATTTAATCACATCTTTAACTGCAGTCACCAAAGAATGCTTTTAAATCACCTTTGCTACTATAGCATATACATAAAGCTACTGCACTTTTAAAATTGTAATCTTGTGTCTTTGAATCTCTTAACTTTAAGTATTATTTAAAAACATAGCCTAGGCAAAGAACTGGAAAATTCAATATTCAATACTAAAAATTAATACAAAATTAAGACATTTACTTCAGGCAGCATAGTCATGAGCATTTGCTGTCTCATAGTCTTTGTACTCAGAAACAAACACCCACAAAACCATTATTATTTTAAAAGATATAGCTATTTTTCTTACTTCTAGCACATGCTGCATATCTTCCTCCTTCAGTCTTTCTCAATCATCTGAAGAACTGAATGCCCATATGCACAGGCAACTACCATACATACAGCTGCTCTCACTTAGGGAATTTCAAGGCACAGGTGCTTGGAACTAATTTGGCTTGCAATGAAAGGCAGCTGTACTAACTCAAATCACTTGTTTAAGTGTAAGCACAATGGCAAGTTTACCATAGGTTCATCAGCTTTTAAGTATCTTGTTTGCATGCCTTAAGACTTGAAAGCCAGGTTCTCCTGTAAACCATAGATATTGAGAGTCAGGATGACAGTTTATCTTGAAAACTGTAACTGTAGGTCAATCCAGAGCTTAGGAATTCAAGATCCTTGAAAAAGCAGAACATAAGGCAGACCACAAACCCAGTATTCCTATAGAGGGTAATGGCTACACTAAGACCTGGTTGGTTTTTAACTTTTCTTTTAATAATTCAGACTCTAAGAAAGAACAGATTTCCTCTTCTTATATGCCAAAGTCCTTCTCTATTATATTTCAAAGATACTTCTGTAAATATTGTTTCAGTTAGCTTAGTGACACTCAGTTGATCTTTCTACAAACTGCCTTAAAAATAATTAATCGTGCCTGAGTTTTGCAACCTTTGTGCCCTGTCTTGGTGACCAAGTGATTCCACGATCAACTGTCATTGGACCTTGTTTTCCAGAGCAAGATGGGATACGGAAGGCTGACACCTTCCTACAGCCATTTTACAGTAACAAGAGAGGTAAGGACAACAGACAAAGGGACCCTAACGTGCACCACTTTCCATTAGTGGGGCTTCCAGGTGTACCAACAGGAGAGAAAACACTGGGAAGTGGGGAAAGTGAGTGTAGATCTTCTCCTGAATAAACTCGGGAAGCAGGGGAGGCAATTAAGCCAGGGAACATGGAGCAGAGAAGCAGGGACAGCAGGTGACAGAAAAGCAATGTGATTAAATCCTGTCTGTTTTCAAAGTGCGGAGGACTGAAACAAGTTCAAGGCTCTTTAAAGTGTGAAAATCTGAAGTGCATTTGCTGAATGTACGGTTTCATTAGGAAGTGGAATCCAAGTTGAATTTCCTGGATGTACGGTTTCTTTAGGAAGTGTGAATGTTCCCACAATTTTTGTGGTTGGATTACCATAAAAGTGCTGATAAGAAAAGTTACTTTTCTCATATCCAGAGACAACAGGAAAAGGAGAAGGAGCTTTCTGCACCAATCATTTCTCTCTAGACCTAATTTATCTCCATGTTTAAGCTATTTAAGAAATTATGTTCATAGAGCAACCACACTGAGCTCTAGTGCAATGGTACCTACTTACCAAGTTTATCTGAATCATAACTTACATTTTTCCTAAGAAAGACCTCCCGCTGCCTGCACACAAACCCATACTCCTCTCACTTCTAAAACTTCAAATGTAGCGTGATCAACCTGTCTTTCCTTGACAAGAAGTTACATTTCCAGTGACCCTCTTGTGATCACTCAAGTACTGAAAGTCTGCTGTCTTACTGATGAAAGACCCATCTCTGCGATGCACCAGAATTGTTTTCTGAAGCAAAGACCTAACAAACGTCTGTCTAAAATCTTGCCTTCTAAGGACAATTTCCATCTCAAAACTCAAGCTTGACGTTAATATTTTCTCATCAGTAGAACCAGGATAAAACCTTTCATCTCCTTTACTTGTTCCTGACTTTGGCAGCAAATTTTGTGTTTCTTATGGGAATGATTTTGTGGCAGTACTGCTAATGAAGTCAGCTAAAAGAGCAAAATAAAACAGGTTGGAGGAACCAGGAAGAAGGAGTTCTTGATTCTTTGGTTTCTTCCTTTTTAAATTGATTATTTGACAGCCTGTTTACACACCAGCTGTTGAATCAGCCCAACAAAGTGTACTTAAAACATCTCAGAAGTGATGACAGGGAAGGTTTTGGAACTTCTTAAACTAGGTTGGTCACCAAAAGAGTCGTAACATGGGTCTACAGTTTCTTTCACACTTTTGTAATATAGAAATAAATTGTGTCAGACAAAAATCATGGATAAAACTGTAATTTATATTCATAGGATTTTATTATGTCTCTGTAGATGTGTGTCAGACACTCACTGAACCCTGGAAATTACATTTCAAAAAGCAGTTGGGCATGCAAATAAGATCTCTAAGGGAAGCTAGTAACACAGCTTACAGATGGTACTAGGTGAAGAAGCAAGGAAAACATTACTAAAAACTCAGTACTTTTTAAGTGTAATATTACCTACCTCTACATGTGAAGATAGTGCAGTGCATTGCGGTGGCCAAGAGCTGCACAAAATGAAGAAAAAAGCCCAAAACAAAGTCAACATGCAACAACTAAAACCATGAAACTAATCAAACATTGAACACTTGCTATTTTAAGATTTAAATGCATATATTCATGTAGCAGAATGATGGCTTTTCCCAAAAGCCTGCAAATATCTTCTATTTATTGCACTGTGGGTACCATGGGATTGGCTTGAACAATCCAATAAAAGCCACTAAAATGCACTTTTTTCTTACTAAAGGTCAGTATTACCAACATATATTGGTGCAGAATTGCCCCTTTACACACCCCAAGTGGGGAGGATACAGCTGCCTGTTAGCATCTATAACTACTAGTGTAGATTCTATCTGATCGTGTATCACAGTTCTCTCCTTCACTTCTAAAACATGCATGTTGTGTCTAATCTGTGATTAACAATTCCCAGCCATCTTCATCCCCAACATTACTGTTTACAGGCCATTATTTTCAGGCAAGCCCAGACTATGATATGGAAAGCCAAGTTGTGGATGTGGCATAGCACTGCTTACCATGTAATGTGAACACATGAGCTTCACATGGCCAGAACCCTACAAGACCTCATTACATAGCAAGCTGCTTTCAAAAGGTATTTATTTCATAATGCAAAATATTTGTATTCAGTACTCTTCACCAGAATGTGATGAAACCATGCAGAAATGCCTAACTGGGAGATGAACACAGGTGTCTGGCTTAGAAATATACATTGTACAAGTGCCAGAAAGTCCATGAACTCCACCAAGGAAGAATCCCAGTAATTGTATGAATCACTTTGTTCCGAAGCCTCAAACCAAGTAATATACAGTAAATAAGTAAAATGCTCTCTGTAGCAGGTGAGAGTTAGTTATTATAGCCTGAAGTTAGGATTTAAACTGAATGACTGTAGGGAGAGGGGTATGAGTCTGTACAGTGCTTCTCAGTGCTAACTGAACTATAATTTAGCAACAGGCTTTGCTGAAGAGCAGGATGGGAAGGCATAACAGCAGTTATACAACACTTTTCTTAGCATCTCACTTGTATGCAGTCCCCATAAGTTTTAAAAAAAAAAAAATAATAAAGTCATCAGATTATCTCTTGACTCCATCACTTCATTCTCTTTCTCTGAAATTTTTCCGAGGTCTTATCTTGTTACCTTTTCAATCTTTCTAAAATGCTGCTGTTATGTTGGTGCTGCACTGGGGCCAGACTTTCATAGCTGTTTCCTACATCCCTACTCCCACTTGTTTCTTTGTTCTCTCCCCTGCCTTTCTCAAACCACCTTCCACATTATGTATTATTCTATTCTTCAGTTCTGCTCCATCCCTGATGGGATGTTTTCATCTTGCATGTTTCTAAATAATTAATACTTCAGTACATGTAGCACTTTGTAATGTATTTTTCATTCTTGCACCAGGAACTTCATTAGCATAATGGTAGGACAGATGCATATCGAACTAGAAGTTGATTTAGTTCAGTGCTCTTGGTTCCTATTGTAAGGTCACAATTGGATTTCATTAGACTCTAAGGATAAAGCTGCTGGCTTACACTGTCATTGTTTGGTTCTTATTTAAGCTTTTGAAAACAAAAATTAGCATTTAAAATGCTGAGAAGATTGTATTACTAAGCTCCTACACACCAGAGGTATTCACCTAGCAGGATTCAAGGTAGGTCAAGTCCCTCAGATATGCTGGTTTACCCTGGATTACCTTGATATCTGCACAGGGTATACACCATGCAGTATGATTCTTTTCAGACACAATTTTGTTGACGCCAGCAGCCAACTGGTGTGTGCTTTTGTGCCCCAGTCGTGCACTCAGATTGGATTCCTTCCAGTCAGATCCAGGACTCCCACTGAATCACTACCACAGACTGGCAGATCAATCCTAAAGCCATTCCTGCAGAAATCTCTGTTCAACACATCAGCATGATCTCATATCCAGAAGTGATGACACCAGTGCTGCGTCTTCCCCTGACCTCACAAGCTTTGAATTTACCTTGTTTTATTTCTTTCTTTCAGGGCTTTTTGCCTGGTAGAAATGTAATAAAAACAGCACCCAAATAAAGATTTCTGGTTGATAATTCAGATCACAGAATTAGGCTTTAATGTTGTTCAGTTACTTATTCAGTGACTTTGACTTAGGGCAAAGTGACTGATAAAACATCTCAACAGAGTGTAAGATGATGGTGATGCTACATCATGATCAACTACAACTTTGACCTTTTGAACCAAGACAGGGAAGTGATTAAAGTCCTCGACATGTTAGTGAATCTGGTTGTAGCTTCAGATCAGCTCTGTATTAGTGGAAATGTGGACAAGAGTGAAGTCTTTCTTTACTTTTCTTAGAAACCTGTGTATTGTGTCACATACTGCTAGACCCTAATGGGAACCATGAAGAAGCTGTAGCAGTTGGCTGCACGTGCAGTCCCTGCAGAAGACAGCAGTGCTCCAGCTTAGCTAAAATATTTCACCAGTTTCTTTGTACACGACACAAGAGGCTCCAAAAATGCATAGGACGCTTTCATTGTTGGCATTTCAATGTTCTTCAGGTGGGTACCCTGTTGATAGCTTGACAAAAACATGCTCCATCTTGCAGCATCAGAATGAAAAGACACTGTCAAATTGTCGTCAACTGTCAGGTATAGTGTCATTACCCGCCATGTTCTGCCATGACACAGACTGTCATCATGACAACATGTATCACCTTATTCTGAATTCTGGTGCTCCCCAGCCCCTGTCCTGAGCACTGCACAGACTGACAAATCTGGCCCAGATTTTGCTGTTCACATGAGATAAAGCAAGCTTTACGGCCATGTATTTAAACCACGTGGAACCTTTGCTCCAAGACATAAATTCGCATAAAGCCATAACACTTAATCACCATATTTGATTGAAAACTCTTCTGGGTCTTCCCAAAAGAGTCTCAAGGATTAGGATCAATCAGACCATTGATCTCTGTAACCACAGCAGTGTCCTGAACATGTGGTGGCAGTTAAAGCTCTGCCTAGTAAGATCAAAGAGTGGAAGATGGGAAAGGTGAGTTTTTCCTCATTCTCAAGAGACTGAACAGACTACAGAATGGACCGAAAGAACACTTTGGCTGGAGAGACATATGTCAGAGGCCGGCTGCCCCTGAGCAAGGCACACAGATGACTGGTTTGTGTTGCCTGTTAGGTGGAAGCACACGGTGTGCACCCAGGGTCAGCTGCTGGTGTGCACTTCACTGCTGGAAAATGCATAAAGAGGACGTAAATTCTTCAGAACAGTCCTCATGACATTGAGCACAGGCCACTCCCTTCACTGCCTAATATATAGGCACCCTCTGTGATACACTGTCAACTGTTCAGTCACTACTCTTACTTTAAATATTGGATTTGTGGATTATTTTTGAACAGAAAGGACTCCACTAGATGCAGCAGCTGAATTACGTACAGCAGAAGGAACACAAGTTTCATCCAGTGTAGCTTGTGTGCATCCATCACCCCTAGAGCACAAAAGAGTTAATTCTTCAACTTATTTATTTGTCTAGGCAAGCCAAGTGCAAAGGATTGGTAAACTTCTTGTAGGATAAACTGGTATATATTACACAACTTTTGGCAATTGTCTGTGGTTCTACTGATTTTTCATTTTAGAAGAACTCCCTGACTAGCACTCTGGTACCTGTGAACAATCCACAATTTCAGTTTTTGATTATTTATTTCTATTTATATACTAGAAATAAACATAATTTTCTTGTTTCTAAATAGATCCCAAACTCATTTCAATGCAGTTTCTGTTAGCAAAGTGTTTAACTAAATAGCAAAGGCTTCCCTAAGAAAGCTCAGCTGTCTCTGCTTCAGAGCAGCACAGATGAGGAAAAGGCTCTCTTTCATATATATCCCTGTAGAAATAAATCACTCACCCCATCTTTTCGGTACTCAATCATTATCATCTTCATCTTCACTGCTGGTGAAGTGGAAAGACCTGGAAATTGGTTCTGCTTCCTTTCTGATGGTGCAGATGAGTGATTTCATCTTATCTGAGCATCACTCATTACTTTCCCTAGGTTTGTGGCTATCCTGAATCACTTCCTCCTAGTCTGTGCTTTCACCAAAATTAGAGAAATTGAAAGGCTTTGAAGGATCAAACTTAAAGACACTTGCACAGATCCTTAAAGTTACAAAGGCTAGAAAAACAACAGTGCTATCTGTTTGGCACTTGTGAAAAATTATTTTTGGCAGGAAGTGACACAGGTTTCTTTCCCTTCCATCCCTCCTGCTCTGGCTTTGTTGTCTTTCTGACATATCTTTATTAACTCTTCAGTTTGAGAGGAAGAAGAAAACATCATGGTTTTTCATCAGAAGGTCAAGAGCAGTATTTTCCTCTTAATAACAGATTTGCAAGTACCTTCTTATGGCTGTAACATTTTGTACTTTAACCATAACTCTCTTGCAAAAAAGTTGCAAGAACCAGAATGTTTCTTTAAAAAAAAACACATAAGATGGGAGAGGGCTGCCAGAGAGAACCATTTTAGTGCTAAGGTAGAAGTTAACTCCCTCTGAGATAATCCCATGCTCTTCTTTTTATTTCATACATGATTCCTTCTTAGGCATTAAACTAAACCCTACATTCAAAGCTTGTATCTCCTTTCTTTTACTATGATTTTGGAACAGTTTCTGCCTCTATCCTGTCTTGGTTAGATGGGTCTCAAGTCCACTCAGAAAGCTGTACCAAATGGTTATTGACCAGAAAAGGTGATACACGCTTAGTATTCTCAACATGCAGCTATCCAGAGAAACGGAAAAAGCAAGCTGCTTTTCTTCTCTTACACAGGAGCAAAGAGAAGAAGACCTTACCATCAAGACTGAAAGACCGAGGGTGTTTTGTCTAAGAGGAAGTTGAGAAGAAACATCACAGCAGTCTGCAAACAGAAGAAAGGCTTCTGCAATGACAAAAAGAATCCTTGCTGCCGTGACCTTTATGTAAGTAGCAAACATAACTGCATCAAATTACAGAAAGTGGAAATTTAGGTTAGACATTAGAACAGACATTACAGTAGCAAGGATAACTGAGCACTGGAGGGGACTATGAAGTATCCATAAAAAAACAGGCTAGACAAGAAACAGTCTAGAAAGATGTGGCTACACCTGAAGCTGAGTAGTGGACTAAATGGTCCCTTAAGGTTCCTCTCAGTCCAATACTTTTCAATGACTTTGTGATTCCATGTAGATTTATGGCCTAATCATGTCCTGGATTATTTCCTGGAAGTAAAACTGAACACCCAAAACTATTTAATCTGTACTGAATAATAAAACAACACATGCTGCAATTTTTCCTCCTGACCAAAATCACAAGCGGGCAACCTTGATCTGTGTTTTGCACCTGGAGGTACCAGCAGGTACCTTTCCTCTTGGTCCTCCCCTGCAGTGGGCTACACAGTTCACTGCATTTTTTGGCACAAAGACCTACGACCACATTCTCCAGAATGCCTCATTTAGCTCCAAGTGGTCTAAATTTGTTCCTGGCACGGAACACGAGGTAAGTGACAGAGACGGCGGCAGAATGGTCAACAATTTAGCCGTTTTATTAATAACTGTATGAGTGCTTTATCTTACATATTATGCAACTGCACTTATGACTGCATAGCTTCAGTGACACCAGAAGAGAAAGGGCAGCACAATGCAATGGCAAAAGAAGAAAAACAAGCGCTTCCTTGAAACATGATCAAAAGATCTTGATTTCATGGTTGGGTTGCTGTTGTCTGAAGGGATCCTTATCATCCTGTGAGTTACGTAAGGCAGCACTGGCAAGCAGAAAACAGTGGACTAAAAAAGCACTCCTCAAAGAAGTGCTTTCATACACTGAGTTAGCAAAAAAAGTTCAAGTGAAAATTTGCAGACAGAAAAAGTGTTTAGGGAGAATGCAGACGCCTACGTTCACAAGAATAAGCCAGAAATTCTCTGTCATTTATTTCTTGGTTCTTGAGAACCACAGAACACAGCTTTCTAATGTCCTGGTGTTTATTTTCTGGCTGGAGCTGTTTGCAAGCCAGAAAGTCAGCATTCAGAAGCTAAACCTCCTAAGTGTCCAGTTTGCTGGCTACACATCTGTCTGTGCACTTTGCATCACTCATGGACTCTTGACTGGCATTAACGCATAAAGAAAAGGCCCGACTGACCGCTTTTCAGACTCACCACAAAATTATTATCTGTGATGGAAGTAGTATAATCGTACCCAGCTGTAAAAATGAGCACAGGATATTACTCAATGTGTGCATTACTGGGAGACAGAGGGATTCAGCCACCACAGCTCCAACTTGGTGAAAAGCTTGAGCTGCCTTCCATGGACCACTTATGTCCTCGTGAGTTTGAGGGGCACTGCCCGCAGCAGCTGCTGTGATTTCCTTTGCAGTGATTTTACCATTTCCCAGAGGTAACATTTCATCAAGGTCAGAGCTTCTCTTGGAATTTCTGCTGCATCTCAAACACATGGCCAAGAAACACCTGTCTAAACTGACCTGTAGCTTCAAGGAGTCTCAATGAGTATCTACAACGCCTTTGTCCTCCTACCTGCAAAGCAGGAGGAAGGGCGGTGTGAGATTGGGTGGCTGTTTTCGCTGGACTGTGGCCTTCACAGCTAGAGGCACACGTCTATGCAGACAAAAGGCCAAAGCCTGCATTAATACACTGACAGTCTCGCATGACTGTCACATATCATGTGTAGGACACACACCTGAGTCAAGCAGAGTGAGCTTCTCATTGTCCAGTATGTGGTTTCCACAGAAGTCTTCAGGTTCTGGTCATTTTTTTTCTGCCACGAACTGTGAAAAAAACATAACCAAAAAACTCACTCGTTTTTGTTTAAATACCGCACACTTTTTAAACTCTTTTTTAATTTCAGATATATCCTCCTAGGGTGGTGTGTGCATCCCATTATTAGGCAATTTCTGTGCCATAATAACATCTCAGTGACATGGCATTTATTGAATCTGACAGCCTGACAGATGGCAGGGCAAACCTTTTAATCCCAGTTCTTGACAGTGTAGTAGGTTGCACATCTGATGCCAAAGAATTTTTCCTCATCTATGCAAAAGCCATGTGCTCCCTGATGCTTTCAGACTCCTAAAACTACAATGGGGGTGTCTCAGTTGTAAAAAATAGCATGTATCCTCAGACGGCTAACAAAACGTCTGTCATGGTTCTGACCAAATCATGTATGATACATATTGAACCTTTACAGCTGAAGAGAGAGACAGAAAGGAAAAGGCAAAGAGTGTAAGTGGGAGAAAAAGGAGAACAAACTGTCAAAAAGCTCCTTTCACACAGGAAACTGCCAGAAAACAGCAGCTGACCACTGCAAGAGTCAATAATAGACAAAATGTTTCATGGAATATCTTTCGGGTCACCAACTGCCAGAATTAGGAAATCAGAAAAATGACATGGCACAAGCAATTTTGATAAATTACTCACAACAAAGGAAAACACACATTTTTCACAGATAACAATAATTAGGCCCAAGGCGGTGAAAAAAAAATGAAGCAAAAACCAGTAACAACCATTTCTCAGTTCTTCTGCTTATTTCCATATAAACAACATGGAAAAATTCAAAATGCAAGCTAGGAAATATGGATTACAAATGATTTGACAAGCCTTTGTCTGAATCAGAATTTTACTTTATAATTACTGTCCAAATCAAAATTTCAGGCTTAAATAGCACAGCATAACATTCCTTTGGGATCCTCTGCACTGAAGAGGTATTTCTAAGCCAGAGGTTTGGGTTCTCCCAACTTGGAGACTTCAAGCAAGTGTCCTGCCTTTCAGAACAACCTTGAGGACTATGTGCTGAAAAATGTAACTGTTTAATTGCTGCTTGCCCTAAATACACCCCTTACCAGGGTGCCAGCAGCTGGGACTCAAGTGTAGAATACCAGATTCAGAGGTAATGGGCCGGGCAAGAGTTCCTACCACTGAAGTGAAAGACATTGATAGCTTCTTGTATACATCCATTGCCCTACAAACCACTACAGTCACGCAGACCAACCACTCTATGAACTCAGGGGAGAGCTGGAGCTAGGAGGCACTTGAACTGGGAAAGGAAAGGAAACCACTACATTTGGGCTTTGATGAGGAAACAGAAGGATGAACTGGAAGAAGAGGAGGTCAGGCAACCTTGCTTGGGAAGGTCACTAGATGAGGTGGGGTAGTATAATCAGCACAATGAAACTTGTACAGATAAAAGGCTTAGCAAAGTAAATGCATGTGCGGGACTGAAAACCTATGAGTCCGCCATGTAACTTAAACCCTGGCACAAACTTCTTTTGGACTATTATGCACAGAGGTGACACCCAGCTGTACATGATAAACTCTCCATTCTGGAAGCAGCACAACTATTCTTCCCATATCACGTTCTCTCTCTAGTGGTTAACTCCTACAAGCCCATCTTCACTTTTCTCTTAAGGTCTCTCACCTTTTCTTTATATTTCCAGCTCACACTGTCTTTTCACGGCATTAATCAACAGCATGTTCCTCTCAGCTGGTTTCTGCTGCATTGGGAATGCTTCCCCTCTGTAGACAAGTCTGCAAGCCAGCAAATTTTAATTATTTTTTTTTGTAAGAATATGAGAGCAGCTGTACTGGGTGAAACCAAAGGTCCACCTGGCCCAGCAGAATGTTTTATGATGGGGAAAGGAATTTAGGTGACATTTGTTTTTTAACTGAAAGGAGCTGAAAGGACAGAGGCAACTGCCACTTATTCTTAGTCAAAGAGCATTCAACATATCCCCAGAATGAATAGAGAAGACCTTCATTAGGGAAGAGTGGTCACCTGTATGCCAAAAATGTCTGTATGATTTTTCTCAGTACACTCTTATTATACATGCAGAATTGCACAGAATCGTTGTGGTTGGAAAGGACCTCAGGAGCTCGATCCTCATGGATGTTGAAAAGCTTTGTGACTTCGAGATCCTCATGCTCCTCCCCATCCTTGATGATCTGGAGGGAAGAAGGAGGTGTTAAACCTGCCCAGAGCAGAAACAGCCACTGCTGCCAGACTCTCTGTGGGCAACAGCAGCAGGAGGGATTCCTTAGATCCACTCTGGAGCTGGTGACAACTCACCACCTGGGGCCATCCCCACCGCGGCACCAGCACTTACTACAGCCACACTTACAGAAGAGCCTGAAACACAGCTTCTTCTGGTGACAGGAATAGCTGGAGTCAAACCCCAACCTCCCTGTCCCTCGTGTCTGGATTCCCCTTTACAGCTGGGGACAAGAAGCATCCTCAGAAAGTGACTCCTCTCAGCTCAGAGACCACAAGCTGGTCTCTGAGTATCGACTCAGAGGAGCAGCTGTGAGGGGCTTCAACTCCCTTATGTAGCTTTTGGGCAAGGAGAGCAAGAGGCCCAGGAGGCCACAGGAACTTGGCTCCCTGACTGGGAGGAAGGAAGGGAAGGATCTCTCACCCATGGGGATAGGAGAAGGTTTAAGTTGCATTGGGAAAGATTCAGATTAGATACTGAGGGGATGTTCCAAAATTAATATGGTTCATTTTGGGCCAGATGACCTGGGACAGTGTTTACACTTTAAACTACCAAAATTCTCCAAAGACACTAAGGAGAGGACCTAAGTGAAGCTGCTCTTACCTTGGAGAATGGAGACAGACTACAGGGGATGGATACAAACTAAGTCCCTACTCAAGGCTGCTTCTAACCCTGACTTTTTGTGCCTGTGCATCTAGGATGACAGATGTTTAAGACTCTCATGTACAAGTGTCTAAAACAAAGTAGCACAAAAATAGGACATTTCACTCCAATGCTCAGTTACGTGTGTGTCTTGCCTGTACCTATCACAGACCTGGAATTTCAGCCATACAGAGGCAAGGCTTGAAGAATAAACATGTTTCCAGTTGTTTCTGTAAGAATTTTGAGCAAACAGAAAAAAGCACAAGAATCTCTCTCAGAATTCCCCCAAGACAGGGCTTAGCTAGTGGGTATAGCACAGCTCTGCTCCAGACACAGCATCCACACTGAGTTATCCTCATTTTAAACTGGTGGATTGATTTTTCCACAAGATCTAAGTCAGCACCCTTCAACAAACTAGTGCTGTGCTGACCTTCCAAGCAACAGGCATCCTGCTGAAGATGTTCCACAACGCGATTCCTACCACAACTTTATCCCTGAGGTAGAAAATGGTGCCTTTGCTGTAATCTCCTCCTGGCTTTGGAACCGAAGGGGTTGGCAAAGAGCTTGGAGTGATGCAAAATTCTGAGGCTCCTGCTTCTGTTTCACTCTCTGATCCCATCCTTGACTGCTCCGTGGCAGACATCAGTGACCTGACTCCTTCCAGCCGTTTGTGGCTTCTTGTTTATGGATTCATGCCTTGCCTAAATTGAAATCAGCAGGAACATCTACTCCTAGACATAATCTGGCTGTGTTAGTTGCCAGCAGCAATTACAGAAACTCATGGGGAACATTGGCTGCGGGTTACCGAAACAGATGTCAGTTGTAGCAACACAGGCATGAGACTGAATTTCAGCGTGCAAGCAGCCCAACGTGCCGTGTGGAAGTTCCAACAGCTCAGAACACAAATCAGACTAAGAGCTAAAAATCACGAGTTGTAACCATCGTCCACATTCAGAGCACCCCCTACTTTCATCTGTAGAATCAGGCACATATTGCAGTATTAAAATGCTTTTTTTATTTCCTAGCAAGGTTTTATAATCTTACCATAGGTATGAAAAGCAGAGAGGTGGAGATGTGACAACGGGCAATTAGACGCACAGGCTCATTCCTATTTGAGGGGACCAGTCATTCTATGAATAAAGCCAATAAAATATTAAGAAAATTAATAGTGGCAGATTTTTAATTTTTTTAAATGTATTGAATTTTAAAGCACATGGCAAGAAATATTTCTGCATGTTTTGTGTTGTCATCACTAACAAACGTGCACCCTTTTTAATTCATACCTCTGCTTCTGCACAGGCAAAAAGAGGGAAACATTTTGAAAATGCTGAATATGCTAATTGAAACAATCCCTACAGACAGGTCTACCTCATGTTAAGATCTGGCCTTGGTCTGCCCTTCCTTGTTTTCTACTCGCAATCTCAGGCCTCAAGGACAGGTAAAAGCCCTAAGGCAAGAACACATAGAGTGAGTTTTGCCACAGCTGTGTATGCAGAACCAGACAAGCCTGGGATTTACAAATTCTTCAGACACTTTACAAACCTGCAGGTCATCCCAGCTCACAGGGATGTGAGCTCTCATCTACTCTCTATCTCATCATCTCACTTCTACTCTCTCAAAGTACCCCTGGGAGATGTACAGGAGGTAATATGCAGCCTGTTTTCCGCATTATCTGAGCATCCTGGGGGAGTGCTAGAACAGCCTGAAGGAAACAGAAACCCATAAACTACCTGCTGTCCCAGTAAACAGAGTCAGCTGAAACTTCTGGAAGGTGTTCAGCACAAAGCACAGGTTTTCCACTAACATGTGAAATATTCATATCACTGTGTCCTGATAACACACAAATTAACTGAAATGGAGCATTGTCATAAACAATGCCTAAAAGAATGAAAATAACTTGATGCCAACAAGCAGTGTGACAACTCCAGAAGCCTAAAACTAGTTTTATATGTAGCTAGATAACATACTTGCTGAAAATTGTCTTTAGCAGCAAATTGTCTTTTTTGTTCAAAGGAAGACTAGGAGAGGCCCTATCCTTTCTACCAGAGAAGGATGTTAGACATGGCAAAGCCTCAGCAGAGGCAAACTGATAGGAAGGTGAAGTAAGAATGAGTGTTAACTTTAAGGATGGCACAATGAGCACAGAGGCAAACTCACATGAAGTCTCATGTGTGAATTCTTAACCAAAATGAATATTCAAGCTAAAAGGGGAAAAGGAGAGAACTCAAGTTAGCTTTAGTTATACAAGTAGCAGTGACATATTGTAAATTCCTGCCTGGGTGAGTCATGTGGCCATGCTTACAACACACAAAATCACAGAAAGGTTAGAGTTGGAAAGGATTTTAAAGATTGAGTTCCAACCCCCCTGCCATGGGCAAGGACACCTCCCACTAGACCAGGTTGCTCAAAGCCCCATCCAGCCTGGCTTTGAACACTCCCAGGGATGGAGCATCCACAAACTTCCTAAGCAACCTGTTCCAGTGTCTCACCACCCTCACAGGAAAGAATTTCTTCCTAATATTTAATCTCCCTTCTTCCAATTTAAAACCATTACCCCATGTCAGGAGGTGTAGTGATAGGACAAAGAGTCCCTCTCCAGCTCTCCTGCAGGCTCCCTTCAGATACTGGAAGGCTGCTAGAAGGGCTCCCTGGAGCCTCCTCTTCTCTACGCTGAACAGCCCAAGCTCTCTCAGCCTGATTTACACAGGTTTACACCCTTACATCCATCCCCATAGGGATGTCAAACTGTCTGTGGGTGCAAATCCAGGTGTCAAGAGCTCAGCAAACAGTAGCCACCCTAAGGTTTTGCCCGTGCTTTCCTGCCTTTCCTACTTTGTCCTACGTGATTTGCCTCCCTGCACTCCTAGAAGATGCAGGAGATGCTGGAGTGGCAGACCCTTTCTGCCTGTTCTACCCACCTAAGCTAGATCCTGGAATAGTTTCAAGCTTCCCCAAGTGCCTGCTAAAAACAACATTTAGAGCCAAAGGTAATAACTACAAATTTATTTCCCTTCCCACACTGCACTAACCTTGAGGTGAATTAAGGCGTGCACATTTTTTCATATTCTGTCCTTTGTGCCAGTATTATCCCACCTGTAGAATAGGAATAGATTTTATAGGTTTTGAAGTAAATGGGTTGCAGTCTATATACCTTTAGATCTTCAAAAAAGAATATGTATTTGGAAAGCCTGGCTCTACAAGGACTTTGTTAAATAAATAAAGGATGCAGAATCACAGTCAAGGACAATTCTGGCCTCAGGTCTTTCAAATCTTCTGCCTGCTGATCACCACCCCCTTAGCTTGAGAGGTGACAATAGAAATAAAATGAGTCATATAAAATAATGGACTATTTCTAGTTTGTACAATAAAAGATACTTTCTGGTGGCTTTGTCATGTTCAAATATCCTTGTTCATCCCACGTTTCATCACACAACCACTCAAACCAAACAGACTGAGGTAGCTTTATGACCTATAAACAAATTTCCAAAGGGAATATTTAACTTTGTAACAAATTATAGCACTGAAAATTCAAGATTATACTAACAAGTTGATGAGGATGATCAGCCCTTTCCAGCGCCACAGACTGAGGGAAGTCCCAGGATGGGGTAGGATGGATGGTAACTGCTCCAGCCACACACCTGCATTCCCATGGGAGATCACTGGGTCTGCATATGAGAATAAAATTACCACACACATACACAAAAAAAAAAAAAAAA
>VZRU01004526.1:74856-110612 GCA_013398155.1 Pedionomus torquatus | reverse complement strand
GTAAACACAAAAAGGGAGAGGTAGAGGAGGGGGGAGAGAGAGAGATGCAGAAGATGCGAAGAGCTTGGCCGCCGTCCTTAGGGTCTGCTGAGTGCATGTGCTGCCCGGAGTTTCCCTTTCTTCGCTTCTTTTTGATTCCGGTCCGGAGAAGCGTTGATTTCTAGGCTCCTTTTTGGCTGTGGGTATCCCGACCGGGCTCTGGCTTTCACTGCACATGTTCCTAGGGCGCCATCTCTTTGCAAAACCCTCCGTCCTCCCGCAGGTCTCCCAGAAGCTGCTCCGGAGCGTGTGAACATCGCAGGCTTCCAGCCCAATCCAACCTGCGGGAGCCAAGCATGTCTCCCAGCCCCTGAGCCTCCCCGGGCTACTCGCTCCTCTCCGACCTCTCGGGCTCTCCAGCTCAGGCAGCGCTCTCTGCTTAAGTTTACGTGCCTTGTCACAATTGTGGCCCCAACTTTCCGGAAGCAGAGGACGTGAACCTGCCTTTTTTTATTATTATTTATTTATTTTTTTCCAGAGGTATACTTCAAGGCAGATGTATAGATGCATTTCCACACCGACACCCTGACGAATCTGTGTGTGTGTGTGTGTGTGTGCGCGCGTACGTGTGTGTTTACAGAGAAAAGGGCAGCTGAGTTGACTTTTGGGAGTCTTTCCTTATCTGCAAAGAGGGCTTCTCTCACAACGTAAAACACAGAGACAGCCGCTCAGCGGACTAGAACTGAGGAGGGCTCGGGGAGACAAACGGGCGCTCTCTCTAGCCCGGTTCAAATACGAGCTAGATGATTTTCGAACTAATATCGAGAGAGATCTCGCCTCCGGGAAGCGAGAAACGGAGAGAGAGAGGGAGGGAGGGAAAGAGGGAGAGGCAGACAGCGCGGGAGAGAGACGGAGAGAAGTTTGGAAGAAGTGAGCCGCTGCCGGGGGCTCAGAAAGTTTGTTTTTCCCTCCCCAACCTCGGAGCTGGTAGAGTCGAAAGCGAAGACTGCTTGGGGACGGCGCTGGCGCATCTGTCTCCCTCGGGACTGACCTCCCTTTCCTTGCAGGTTTTAAGACCCGGAGGATACCATGTTCACTAAACTCTTCCAGCAGTGGAGTTTCGCAGTGTTTCTGCTGAGTTATTCCGTGCCCTCTTACGGGAGATCAGTCGAGGGGATCAGCCGTAGACTGTGAGTTTCTTTTATTATTATTATTTTTTTTTTTCTCTCTGTCTTTCTGGCTTTTTTCCTTCTGTGGGTGCGGGTAAGGAGGGAGGAGGGTGGCTCCCTCCCTTCCCCCCTCCCCCGGACCGTCGGGGCCGGCGGCGGGAGCAACGCGGGGCGGGGAGGGGGTTTGGAGCTTCCAGCAGAGGCTCCGGAGCGGAGCGGAGCGGCTCCGGCTTACCTGCCCCAGGTGCTCACTGGTGGTGTCTAAACCACGGCACTGGGGGTGTCGCAGCCACGGGCAGAGGGCGTTTTGGGCAGGGAAAAGGCGCTTTTCAGTTGTTGTCGGAACTTACAAAGCTTTTGGGAAGGAGATGTTAAAGCCGAGGGTCTCCTGAGGGGGAGCAGCATCCAGGTGCTTTTCCAGCCCTCGCACTTTTCTGAGCCCTGGGAGGATCCAGGTAGGCAGCATCCCGTTTTATCCAAAGTGCTGCACGTTACACGAAGTAGCACATACTTCTTCGGCCCTGGCATGGAGCCAATATCGATAAGGATAGGGGGAACATGCAGTAGTGAGGACTGTCATGAAAGGGAAGAACTGAACGATTTCTTTGGATTTCTGCCACTTCAGGGAAAAAAAAAAATATATGCAAAGGGAGTCCAGTATCTGACTTGGAGGCAGAAGCATATTTTTGATAAATGATAATGTAACTTAAGAGAGTCTGTCCAGGAAATGACCTTTTTGCTCCTTCCAAAATAATCAACATGATTTATCCTAATACCCCTACACAAAGTGCAGAAGAGAAGCCACTGGGCTGATGTAGGAGCAGCTGTCTCACACATCGGACTCATTGGCTTTCACTGGACTTGCATCAGATATTCTAAGGAAGAAACACTTCAATAGTACTGTGGAGGGCTGTATTGTTGAAAAGGAAGTCAGGTTGGAGAAAGAGGATTGGAAAATCCAGACACAACTTATACGGAAACATGACACAACAAACCGAATTTCAGATGGGTTTCCTTGTAACTGTTTTATTACATACATAAGGACAAGATCTCTGAATAGCACTTCCTCTGCCATTTAAGCAGCAACAACAAAAATAAAATCCCCCAGGTGAAGTGACTTCAGACACACCTAAGCCTTGGCACCAGTCAGACAGCTATTACTAATCTCGTACAGCAAATTGTGTAGAACATGTTATTGCTGATAATTCCTCCCAGTCCATTAATGCTTAGTTGTTTTTCACTTTAGCAAACTATTGTTGAGCTATTTCTTTCACTTGAGGCTATTTTCTTGTCTTGGGATACAGAGGAACTAAACTTCAGTTTCAGAAATAAAACCAACCCCTAAAACAAATGAATTACAGTCAAATGCTGTATTTTTTTGGCTAGGAAACTCCGAACTGGACCTAAGCCCAATTTAATTTTTAAAAAGTTAGATTTGCAAAAAAATACTCCTTTTCTTTCCTAAGCTAGCGTTGTTCAAACACTTGTTTTTTAAAGGTCAGGATTGGAGGTCTTCCCAACACCCTCATTCCATCCTGACAGGGGGGTTGAAAAAAGTGGAAGCTAAGCAGTCAAAATGCATTTCTCAGCTCCTTCTTTGCTATGGCAAGTAAAACACACAGAAGAAACCAGTTAGCTGTCAGTTAGTGGCATTCACGTAGTTTTGTTTGTGGGTACAACACAAACACAGACACCACACTCAAACATGTGTCTTGTTTTAATATCACCACAAACCATTCCTAGAGTTAATGGTTAATAACTCACTTAAACTCAGAGAGATTTTTTTTTTTTTCAGTCAAAGGCTTAAACCAGTAACGGATGAAAATACTGAAGCACATCATTATAGCCATGCAAAAATAATCAAAATGACATGGGCCTAGCTCTACAGAGTTTACTGAGGCAAATCTCCTATGGAAAGCAACAGCAAGTTTTCCTAAGAAAAGAATGCCATGCATATTATTTGTTATAGAAATGTTTTAGCTGCTAAAGAACTTCTGAGAAACCCAGTAATGCCTCAAAGTGAAATTAGATATTTTTATCAGCATGCCCAGACACTGCAGCACCAGTGTCCCCAGATCTGTTCAAAATATTTTGCCTAATGCTGAGATAGGTCGAGCAGCTTTCACTCCCTTTGGAGCCAGTGGCAAGGGCACTCAGTCTTGCAACACCCAGACAGAGAGCTGACTTTCCATTTATTTTGCTAAACTTATGATCAGACTCAATGTCAGTAGTTAGGGATAACAACAGCTAAATAAGAGCAACGCTGAGACAGAAATTTGTCATTTGAAGAATGTTGTCTCTCATTGACGCTAGATTGCCAGTGAAGAAAAACCAAAGGGGGCATGAGCCTGCAAAGAACAGCTTACCTGGAAGTAGACAAAGTCAGAATAGTCACAAGTCATGGGTTTCTACTGTTTTCCCCATAATGAGATATCAGGTCCCATATGTGTGTAGTGTAGTTGGACACAATAATTAGTTTGGACACTCCAGTCAAATACAAACCATCAACATCCTTCTCTCAAAAGTGTCTGCCTCACGTATGTTCAGCATTTACTGCAGTTGGTTTGGGGTCAGACTCTTTTTCCTTGAGTGAGAAGCACATTATATAGAAGGATGGAAGGGACCTCTAGTGGGTCATCTTAACCCTAACAGCCTAATATTTTTTTACATACTGTACCCAATATGTGAATGCAATCATTCCAGTTTCCATTGCCTTCCTACTCTGAGTGCGTGGGTGAGATATTGATATCTCCACTACAAAGCGCTTCTTACATCAGCCTTCTTGGGCAAGTATTTTTCCCTGATTTACAAACACAGGAGTTGTTTGAATAACTGAGGCAGAAGGAGGCAGAAGCTTGAAGAGATATGTATCTACCACATCTTCTTTGTTTTAAGAAGATTTTTGATCTAGAGCACACAAAGGAAATTGGTAGGCAAAATGTAATCCTTAAGCCTGGCTGAGTAATAAAAGTCATGTGAAATGTAACACTACGTAATGTTATACAATCATCTGGAATAGCAAAATGTTATTTGGGGCCAGACTTGATGCTAAATATCATACAGACATTTAAACAGAAACCCACCCTCTTTGGCACACTAACCCCTCACACGTCAATCCCTGCATTATTTTGGAAATGCATGCTCACACAAGCTGTAGATCTTGTAACACACTTTGACTGCCTTGTGTGTCCTGGAAGCAAAACTTTAGGTTTCAGCTCTGCAAAATGGAATAGCTTTTCAATCAAGACAACTTTAATAACAGGCTTTAGAGACTCAAGATTTTGTCACAGTGGGTAAATTGACCAAATACACATTACAGGATTAAGGCAGCTTTAAGCTGTCTGCGATAAAAGGAATTATTCTTGGTAGTTTACAAGAGGCAGTAGGAAAGCTTTGCTCATCACATGAGACACACTGCTTTAAACTTAGCAAACCAATAAGATTTTGTATGCTTTCTATTAACTAGAAGAGTGAAAGGAGAATTGAATTTCCCATGCAGATATCCTGGGAAAATAGATTACTGAAGCTGGGAGTGTAACAGGAGACACAATGGACAGTTTGACAAGCAGCACAGAAGTATACCGCTCCGAGGAGCCCAAGGTGCTGGTTCTGTTAGCAAACTTGTACATCAGTCTCATCTTAGTAAGAAAGATGTTAGAGATGGTTATTGGAGCACTTCAGGGAGTGCATGGTCAAAAAAAGTTCTCCTGGGGGAGATCTTGAGCTTGCATTAATGGTCACAGCTGCAGTAAGGTAATGAAAGAATCTGGGTTCAGCACAGTGTCATCACATTGTGTTTTTGCCTAGGTACGTTGAGTTGAAAGGCACAAAATACTCCTCCTAAAGTCTGAAGTAATCCAAAATGGCTTTGGGGGTGCTTAAAATGTAAACTATGTTTGGTCAAATGTGTGCTCACAAACCCAAGTATAGCACGGCCTGATTTTGAGCAAGTATCCCTACTGTATCACTTCATTCAAAACCAACTTGTAGTCTTATTGTGAAATGGCAGAAAGTGGCTGTTTGAATTTTTGCTTTGAGTGGCAGACATGTAGTATCACTTGAACACATCATTTGAATCCAGTACTCAAAAAGTGCAGCTCTACACAGACAGAAAGCGAAGGGGACGCTCTTAAACCAATGCTATTTGAAGTTGCCAATTTCAAATAGCTCTACTGTTGATCCCACCACAAATCTAAAGTGTTTGGCTGAAGGGACTGGCAAAGATAAATTACAGAACACTCCAAATCATTTAGTATGCTATCTTTGTCCACCACATTTTGAAACCTGGTAGTGTAGCAGGATAATTAGGGATGGAAGGAAGGAATATTCACTCACAGTTCTGTCTTCTCCCATTTCACCCACATGCAGAAACAACTTCTTATCCAGCTAACTGACCAAATGATTATATGACAGGCAAGGCAGCGAATTCATTTTCTTTGGCCAGTAAGAATCCAGTCACATGCAGTACCCTGATGCAAGATGAGAGGATACATAGCCAATCTCAGCACACTGAAGTAGGGACACTGGAAAGATAAACTGTATTATAGCATTCCTGGGAAAGAGCTAAAATCCCAGCTTGCGCTCTCTGTGGTTCACAGTGCAGCTGTGCATCTATCCTACAACAAGTGAAAAGCATGTATTATCTCAGTTATTTATTACCCAGGTGCCACCCATATCTTCTTTCCTCAGATGTTCCATACCTTCTTTGCCAGTACAACTTCTCTGAAAGACAGATAGCTAGCCATCTCCCAGTTCCTCGAAAACAGGATGGAGATAAGTGAACCAAAAGGTCATGAGCCCTGGAAAAGTACTGGAGGCCCACTCAAACAAAGCAGAATGTTCTTGAAGAAGATCCAGTGAAAAGGGCTAGCCTAAAACTGCAAGAGAACAGAAGACAAGAAATTTGGCCCCAAAAGTTTGGGCTTAAAGGAATACTAGAAAGGCATGTAAAACCATAATTAAACACAAGTGGCTAAGCAGTAAAAACTACAGGAGTGTTTGAGGCTCATCTCTGCTGCTGCTCAGGCTTCTGCCTCTCTGGAATGTGTCACTATGGAGTGAGCCGCCTACATTTTAGGCACCCAAATCTGAACATTTTTCCATTACGCTCCTGCAATTGCACTCATTTAAATTTAGAAATGAAATACTCTTTTATGTATTTATTTATGCTTTTGAAGTACATGACTGAGCAGTAGAAAATTATTAGAACGATGCTGTATAAACACTGCTTCCGGCTTCAGTACAACATACTTGTTATTCCTTCTCTGGCTTGACTGCAGTGCTCCATTATCTGACCCTTTTGTTTTCCTATCTCTGGCAACTGCCTTACTGCTTTTACTGCCTGAAGCATGATATATTAAGAGTTGTAACGCTTTCCTAGAACAGAGCAGTGACTAATCAGACTCCAGGTCCAGTGATGTGTGATCGGTCAGCTGAAAATTATTACCCGCTGAGGTCTATCCCCTCTCTGTAGAGAGCAGCTACTCTGAGAAGCAGGACTTGCTCCAGCAGTCTGGCTTAGCTGGATGTCTCCAAGCCTGAAAGATGGTACCCTGTTACTCTTGCTGCCACTGCCAGTAGAGACAGGAGCTCTGCCAAGTACTGGGAAAGAACTAAATCCTAAAAGTTTTTTTCCCCTTCCTCTCTTCTCTTTCTTTAGCAAACGGGCTGTATCAGAGCACCAGCTATTGCATGACAAGGGCAAGTCAATCCAAGACTTACGAAGAAGAATATTCCTTCAAAATTTAATTGAAGGTGTCAACACTGCAGAAATCCGTGCAACTTCAGAGGTTTCACCTAACCCTAAGCCTGCAACCAACACGAAGAACTACCCTGTCCGATTTGGTAGTGAAGATGAGGGCAGATACCTAACTCAGGAGACAAACAAATCACAGACCTACAAGGAGCAACCCCTGAAGGCATCGGGGAAGAAGAAGAAAGCAAAGCCAGGAAAGCGCAAAGAACAAGAGAAGAAAAAGAGGCGAGCCCGCTCAGCTTGGCTAAATTCTGGCATGTATGGAAGCGACACGACTGAGAGTCCTCTCTTGGACAGCTCTGTTACTACACATAATCACACTTTAAGGTAATCCTGCTACATCCTTTTGGGGGGGAATACCAAATATTTCTTGAAAATTGTTATCCTTCAGTGTGTGAGGCCTTGGCCTCACACAGCCTGGAGTAATATGAGTCTTCATATTACTCCATGTTACTCATTTTAATATGGAGTAATATGAACATACTTTTATGCTCATAACTGGGCAGTGGCATTTCAAACAGTGCACAGCCTCAAGGTGCTTTCTGGAGGTAAGTACCCTTTCCACGTTGCACCAGTGACAAAGTCTTTCTCTCCTATGACAAAGAATTCAAATAAACTGTTGCCAAAATGAGCTTTTTGAAGCTGAGTGAGTAGTAAATAACGTTATTTCTGCAAAAAAGAAAGCACATCACGGCCATTCAAATTTCCTTTGCTGTTTTAACCATAGTGTCTCTCACTTCGGACGTTGGTCCTGCATTTGGGCCTCAGCAGACTGAAAGCTCTGAGTTTTATTTAAAGCTCTGCATCTATAAAATGGCAAAGTTTTTGTTCCTCCCTCTCAGCGCCTCCCCTTTTTGGCAACTTTCCTGCCCTCACTTTACAGTTTTTCATTTTACTGTTTAACCTTAGGGGAGAACACGGAAAATTTCTCTTAGTAATATCTGCAAACAATGCAGACCAGCCTTTTGCCATAAAATTTTCCCTGCCATTAGGACTTTTTAATTCAGCTCCATCTTTTTACCAGCTCGTGAAACAATTACGTTGTTGCTGAAAAATGTTGAGCACTGCTTTTGGAGAGAGACGTGCTTCCCTCATGTATGACAATGAAGGGTTTTCAGGGAAGTGGCAAACTAGAGACTTCAGCATAGGTGCCCCAAATGACTCATCTGCTTGCAGTCATCTTACCTTGAGTAGAAGTCTCCACACTTGCAGGCAAAGCAAAGGAGTCCACTCAGTTCCCCTTAAACATTTACATTTTCAACATCAAAAGCCTCACCTTTTTCTCTTCTCCTCTTCACTTTGGAAGAATAAGGAATAAGAGAAGTGCCACTTGCTCACAGTAAATCCCTTAGAAAAAAGACGTTAGCTGTAGGATTTACTAAAATCTAGCCTTGGGTTAAAATTTACAAGCCACAGTTTCAAATGTGCTCCATTGCCTCAACTTTTGCTGTTGTTGACAGGAGTTATGGGCCTTTAAAGCTAGACATTCTGTCTCCCAGACTACAAACCAGTTATGGTGGCTGTAGCAGCAAATAGTGAAGTACAAGAGGATAGTTTGTCTCAGCACATTAGGAAAGGCAAGATCCAGTCAGGAGTCACCTGATGTTTCAACAGATACTAAGGAATGGTGGTGGCCCATAAATTGCACCTGTCTTTGGCAAGTAGACATCTTGAACGCAGGGGAAAATCATCCTGGGGCATTTTAGCTGTTATTTCTTTTTCTTACTACTCTGACTTTCGTTTTATATCTAATGGGATACATAGAAAAATGACAAGTACAACCCTGTTGATTTTGCTACTTCAGCTTCTCTGTTTCAAGTATGATTTGATGGCTGAAGGCAGTCTGCCTTACTGTGGAGCCCAGACTGCTGAAGGCAATTTCCAGCTTCACATACTGATATTATTGTTCGAGATGAAGTATTTCTCCAGGACAAGAACCAGATTCCTAAAGAAGACCTATATTTTAATTGAAGATAATTAAACAAAGAGAAGCTATGAAACAGGAAAACAAATTTCATCTTTCACCAGCACAGAGCACAATATGCTGGTTGAGTTCTTAAAAAACTGCTAGTATATGAGCTTTCAGTTATCACAGTAGGCTGGCAAAATATATAATTTCCAAACTTTAAATGAAAAGGGGTCCCGACTACTTAGCATGCACTTTTGGAAGAGTCAGATTCAATGCAGTTTTCTATGCAGTTGATGGCACAGGGTGGACAAGCATTTTAGATGGAGGGATGACCACTTTTGAGTGAGGCTGAATCCTCAGCTGTCCTGAATTGAATTGGGAACTTCTACTCTATCTGTGGGTAGGGGACAAGGAAGGCGTGCACAGACAGGATTTCCATATGCTACACCAACAGAAGCTGCTTTTGTAGCTGCAGCTTAGAAAAAGCATCATTACATTCCAGTGAAGGAGTGGATGCACATAATGCAGCAGCACAAATGTCAAAGAATTACAAAGATAAACTTTAAGTGCATTTTTCACTTTATCTCTCTGTTTCTTCTCAACACTGAACTAAAATCCTCATGTCAATGCCATCCACACAATCTCAATCACAAAATTTTGGGTTTAGGTCAGAAAAAAAAGGCCAAAATTAATGTCCTCTCTAGATCTTTTGACTTACTACAAGAAGTATCTCTTAAGAGAAACCAATCTTGCAAAATCTGGGACCAAATCACAGTAAGCAGCTTGCAAGTAGTCATTAGTACAGAGCCCATTGTCAAGATGTGGCTTAGCTTAAACTCTAAACCAAAGCCTAAAATCCAAGCCCAAATGAAAATGTCAACCTCTTAAAAATAGGTCAGTGTAGTGCAGACCTGCATATACCCCCCTTATAAGTATTTGAAGGCTGGGTTAAATGAGGATAGAGCTGGACCTTTTTCAGGGGTTCCCAGTGACAGGACAAGGGACAATGGGCACGAGCTGGAACAAAGGAAGTTTCATTTGAATATGAGGAAAAATGTCCTTACAGAGCTCTGGAACAGGCTGCCTATGGAGGTTGCGGAGACCTTCAAGCCCTGCCTGGATTCAGTCCCGAGTAATGTGCTCTGGGCAATCCTGCTTTAGCAGGAGTTGGACTAGGTGATCTCTAGAGGTCCCTTCCAACTCTGACAGTTCTATGATTCCATGATACAGTCATGCTGTACGAGCAGTGTGTCATTATTATACATATTGTAATATAGCCTCAATACACCCTAATATTACTAGTTAATTATTAAGGAGCTTCATGCTAGTATTTCCATTCCAAGCATTTAAAAAATTCTCTCATGGACATTCCAGCTATATTCTCATTCCAATTCAATTAAGCTGTTATGACTTAATTTCCTCAGAAACCTTTCAAATGAGTAGGCTCCCTAATGTTAGATTTAGTCTCACATTCAATGTGCACATAACTCCTCCCCTAAACTCTCGAGGATTTGCTTTTTTGTGTGTGTCCCACGCCCACACACGTCTGCCATGTGGAACACTACCCACAGCTTCGGCAACCAGTCCAGCAACAGAGAGAATCACGCTCCATCCTATAGCTTTGCATTCCACCCTATAGCTGTTTCCCAGGGAGTGAACGTGCATTACAGAAATGAGCTGTTCACAGGGACAGAAGGAAAAAAAGCCTAACCCTTCAGTATTTCCTGCAGTGCTACTAAGAAGTAGCTTAAAATGGTGTTGTAGCTCAAGAAATTCACTGTCAGGATAGGAACAGGCTCTACTTCTGTTGTCATGCCTTCACAAGGAAAGGAAAGTGCAGAACTCCTACCAGGTTGCCAGCATCCCTTAGAAAGCTCCCAAATGTATATGTCAGACTCTTTCAGCTTTGACTGAGTGCTGCAGGAGTCCAAACTTACCATGACAAGGTGCTCATTTTGTTTCAGTGCCCTTGCTCTTTGGCTCAGGGAGGGAAAGTTCCAGGGTTATAGTCTTTCAATCCATTCAAGCACTTAAAGAGACACGCTATCAAGGGTCTGTTCACTTTGAGACCTGAGCAGTCTCTACCGTACTCATATTCATGACAGCATAGAAATATTTACCTCTATGATGAGCAGACCCTTGTCTTAACAGGTGGTCTGTCATCGGGAAAGATATACCAAATAAGCCCCATGGGACTGTTTTAATCAGAAGCCCAGCACCACACCGAAGGTATTAACCCAGCAGGGGCATGTTTGCCACTATTCAGTAAGGACTTTTTCTTCTCTTCAAAAACAATTTATCATTTCTCTAACTGTACTTCTTTCTTTTTAGCGCTTGCTGTATTTATTGTAGGTGGATACAATTTTTTCCTCTTGTGGTACTTGGGAATTTTCTTGCATAAAGCTCTAAAGACAACTAAAGCCACTAAAGCCTCTTCCTGTTTCTCTGGGTGCACAAGAGAGTGGAATAGATGGCTTCAGTGTTGAGACAAACTGCAGGTCTTCATGTAGCTGGCTGAGTTGCATTGAAAGACATATAGTAGAGGTCTTGAAAGGATGTCTAAAACTGCCGCAATGTTGTCCTGCTATAGAAAAAGTTTATGAGCAATGTACATCTGCTATAGTCTGTGGCACTTTTGCTATTAATTGTGTGTCCACGTATTTGAAGTGAAAATTAATTTTTCTATTTTTTTTCTGTCCTCTTTTTTCTTTGCAGGAGGCGCTGACATTTTCAGCAAGAGATATTTGGAAGACATATTGCAGTATTCTGTAATAGTGAACATATGGGAAGTATTAAAATATTTATTACTTGTAAATATTGTAAATGCTCAGAATAAAACCTTTTCCCCCATTGCTCTCTGAAACTGCACATTTGGTTANTTTTTTTTTTTTTTTTGCTAAGGCTAAGACAATTATTATTGTCACATTAACCATAATTTATTTTGTTGTCTGGTGTATTTATTTTGTGAACGTATCTTGGTGCTGCTGACTTTCTATATTTTTTGTAACATAATGCACTTTAGATATACATATCAAGTACATTGATAACTGACATAAAATGTTCCTGTTTTGTGGTTGACTTTAATGAATGCCTACATACAATTGTTCAAACTGATTTTCCTTTGTGCATGTATAATAGCAGTATTTTAAAATTTGTAAAGAATGTCTAATAAAATATAATCTAATTAAATCATGACTCAGAAGGAAAAATGTGTCCCTTAGGAATTTCAAGAGCAGGAACAGTATTTTTTTTCTTTACTATGTTTGAAAATCGTTTTAAATTTAATGTGTTTACATTGGTTCAAACTCCCACATTTTCACATTAGCTTTTACTTAAAAATCACTCAGAATATATTTTGTTCCAATGCTCTATTTCAAGTCAGCGAAGTTGCTGAACTACCCAGGGGTACTGCCCAGACCCTGCTGCAGGGAAAGCAGATTCCCAGACTTTCCAGCCCCCTGCCCTGCAAAGGCTGAAACATTACTCTCTGCAAGTGAGAGGATGTAAAAAATGGCCCCAGGAGACACATTGCTTACTACACTCTTCGAAGGTGCTCACATGTCACACCCTATAGTCTCATTCAGAAATAGGCAGATGCTCAGTATCCTCAGCTCCCACCAACTTTACTCGAAGATGAAAATATCTGCCACATCAGTAGAGTCTCAGGTCTTTCTGCTTTGGGATCACCTTACCTTAATGTGAGGGGAAAAATAAAAGAGTGCATATATAAAGGAAAGAAAAATGGAAACCATGGTAGCTGACACATCACTAGGTACTGTTGCATTGCTTGAATAACTTTTCCCACCACAAAGATGCCTCACATGGCTCTTTTTGAAAAACATCTGCGTTAATTTTCATTCTGCCTTATACCCATAGATAATTGCAGTTAAGGGGGAGACCATCTTCATTACTTCATGGTCACCGGCTGCAGAAAACAACAGAAAAAAAATCTCCAATCTTTTTTCTTAAAAGTGAACATATTAGTCCTGCTTCCTATTCCTTTTTCTACCACCCACATGTTAATCACAGCAGCTGCTGTGGGGGCAACCTGAATAAAAGAGATTGTTTCACAGAGATATCTGTGCTTTGTAAAATCCTACTGAATTTCCTCTTGTCTCACTCCTTTAACATCAGCAACATCAGAAAAATGCAAGCGTGGAAAAATAAATTACAAATCCTGGGAATTTTAAGATAGTTCTTATAAGTTTTGCTCCATTATGTAGTTGCCAAGCTTTTCTTTTTTATTCTTCTTTCCTTTATTTTAAGTGCCATCTTTTTCCACTGCCAAAGTACAACCATCATATAATATAAACCAGATGTATTTATGCTCTCTACACAATCTTGCGGAAAAGTACCTCCAAGAAAGCACTAAAAGCACAAAAATTTGACAAAAACTTACCCATCCTCCCCATCCACTTCTCCAAAGTGTGAAATTCAACGCTTCATTGTGTCTAGTTAATTACTACTCTCACAAAGCACATGTATATCATTTCCTTTTTGGATGAAAAATATTATACATGATGAAACATAGCACAGCTTCGGGGTTGCATTAAAGAAAAAAGGCATAATTCCTGCACATTTTCAACTTGGCCTCCTTGCACATCCTGCCTATTTATAGTATCCAGCTAATGCTTGGATTTATACAACTGAAGTTAACTGCAATATATTCAGAACATGATTTTGTACTTCAGGATTACTAGCATATCCCAGCTGGAACTAAAACCTAAAGCTACAGTGGACAGGGGCAATTTATCTTTGTCAGAAAGGATGATACTTTGCAGAGAGGGGCTGCCCAAAGAGCATAAAACAAAACCATACCCTGAAATGCTGAACCTTGTCTTTGTAGAACTGGTCGCTTCTTAAGAGGAGGCCTGATTTTGAAGTTCTGCTGGTCTCCTACTTAGCTTCACATTGTTCTTTAAGAAATTGCAATTTTTTTCCTGTTTTCTATATGTAAAATTTGCAATTGTAGTGAGTTTAAACTAAAGTCCCGTTCTTCTTATAGACCATTACACAGACCTTATAAAAGCTGCCTACAGATCCTGTGTTTCATAGACTATGGTTCAGAAGTCACTGCTACAGACCATTGGACTTAACTCCAAGAAGCTGAATACAAGGGGTTTTTGAGCTCTCAGCTCCTCAGGAAAATAAAACCTGAACACTCCTATTTATGAGTCAAACTACAGCAGCTTTGCCTTCCTAACTGTGGGGGTCTAAAAACTTCCAGAGACAGTTCAATTCTAATGGTTCAACTTGTCTCACAGACCTTACAGTAATCAGGACTTATCCTGATGTTTTCTGATATACATGATGTCAAATGTAAGGTACAGTTATTTCGGAGAAGTAAAAAAAGTAGTTCTAGGGCTTCAACCTGTGCATTGTATGACCACTTGGAAGACTGTACTTCTACATTCATGTATGTCTGCCCATCTGATGTCCAACCTGGCCCATGTGCACAGCTAAACATTCCTAAAATGGAAGGCATAATGGACAAGGAGGCACTCCAAGAGTTTGGAAGTGCCAGAAGAAAGATTGTTCACATGACTTTCATTTGGCCCTTTTGCTCCCACATTACAGGCACCCCTTCAGGTACTGGAAGGCTGCTATTAGGTCTCCTCGGGGCCTCCTCTTCTCCAGGCTGAACAACCCCAGCTCCCTCAGCCTGTCCTCGTAGCAGAGGTGCCCCAACCCCCTGATCATTTTTGTGGCCCTCCTTTGGACCTGTTCCATAAGGTCCATGTCCTTCCTATATTGAGGGCAGAGTAAAGTGGCAGAATCACCTCTCTGGATCCACTAGCAACATATCTTTTGATGCAGCCCAGGATGTGATTGGCCTTCTGGGCTGCAGATCCCAGGCCTCACCTCACCCATGTCAGCTTGTGTCACTGGTCACCCAGCTCAGCAAGTTCGTCTTTTGCATCCTAGCTCACAGTCACTGATCTTGTGTTTCTCCAACCCCTTCATCTCAGCTTTTCTCCACGCCAGGTTCCTCCAGCTCTCTACCTACCAGCCAGCAGCAAACCAACCAGGGCAGCTGGGAGGAGGTGTCTTCCTCACTGTTGCCCTATCCCAGTGCTTTCTCCCAATCTTCTGGCTAAGCATGCATTGTGGGCATAGTTTGCCTTTGCCTTCATAGCCTCTGAGCATGGGCATGATCAGATGGCAGGTTCTGTGGTCCTGCTGGAACATGGGTGGTGGGGTACTTTGGCTGTTTAGTAAGGGATGTGCAGTCAAAGTCCAGTTACACACAGGAGTTGGACCCTGCTCAGTGATGAAAGCTTTTGCTGATGAAGGAGCCTTCATTCAGTGTGATTTTTCAAAGGATTACAACATGGTCAGGTGTTCTTTAAGGTGATAAAAGACCATTTTTAGTGCAGTGGATGGACTTCCAAAATTCCACTTTTTCCCCTGAGCCACAAAGTTGCTAGGGCTTCTCAGAAGGAATTCCAGAGTACTTTTGACATGGATAATATAATGTGTTTTCCTTGTTTGGCATTTAAAGATAGTATGACTACTGGGCTGAAATTTTCTAAAAGACAGTTTACAGGTATTCAGCTTGAGAGGTCAAAGATGAGTCAGAATTACAAAGAAATTAAGTCAGGGTGCCATAACAGGAGATGGTCAACTACCTTAGAAGTGCACTGAACAGCTGCACTCAGATCCAGTTAGCACATTCAGATATGTTGTTACTACCCAAGACCTCCAAGGGGAACCTACATTTGGCACCCTACTGCCGCTCTGGTTTTAAAGCAGTCACCATGTTTACTACAGAACTTAAAAGCTGTTAAGAGACATCAAATGATGACAGTTCTTCACAGCAGCTATGCTGTGCTAGACCTCAAAACCAGATCTTTTTAGGCTCCGTGAACTTGGCAGTGTAACTAACCAACAGTGGAGTTCCAGTGGAGTTTGTTTCATGGCCCTTCGTAAATACAGACATTAATTTGGCTTTCAGGACACACATAAAAAAAGCCAATGTAGTTTATGCTTATACTATGAAATGACTTTGTGCTCTCAAGGAAGGGATTTCAGGCACAGTAACTATTTGGCTTAGTTTTAGGTATTCACCATCTCAACATGTGGACAGCACTATTCCCAACACAATGCACCTACAGTGTAGTAAGCATGCATGTTCACTTATGAGTAAGTGCCCTTGATCTCCTGAACCACCACAGAGAACTTGGCTCTCTTGCAGTAATTCAGAAAGTAGGGGAATGCTGGCTGTATTTAGTTACAGTCTTTGAGAGTTTAAAACATTTTGTTATTTGATCATCATTTACTGGAGAGAAAAGGTGGTGGAATAGTTTCCTGGGAGTGTGAAGGTCTTTATTTAATTACAATATAGATACAAGTAAAGGAAGCACAAACTACCTTTTAAACACCTCACCATGATACCTCTCATAATAGAATGAAAACCATCAGCTCAAACGTTCAGGTCATGTCAGCAACAAACTCATTAAAAAGTATACATATTGTGCTCTACTGAGACCACCAGCAGTTTCTTTGAAGGGTTTCAACAGCAAAGAAGGGAAAGCAGCACATGCACTCACCCCAAATTTAGCAACAGGAGCACAGGGACTCCTTGGAGAAGTCATTTTACTTCTTTATCCCAGTTAGTATTATTCAAAATGAATTCAGACTTGTCTACCTTTCTAGAACGTCCTGAGTCCTACTGAAACCTTGATGCAGAAAGGAAAGATATTATTGTATAGCCTGCCTCGCCCCACCATTCCACCCCCCTCAAAACACCCCCCCCCCCCCCCCCCCCACCCTCTTTTGTGTTTTGTCTTTTTTTGTTGTTGTTGGTGGGTTTTTTTTCCATAGTTGGTTATCCCAGTTCTTTCACTCAGAATACCTGGGAATAGCAGTGAATACCTGGGAATAGCATCTGAATAGTCATCAGATAGTCAGTCATAGGTTTCAGTATTCACCCAGATAAAGGTGACTGTGCTTAAAGACAGTTTCTCATCACCCATCCACCACAATGCCCTTCTAGACATTGACTTCAGTGGAAGTTATGCACACAATCTTCCCACACAATTCTTTGAATATATACCCTCTAGAGTCCTCTCTTTTAATTGGTTTCCTGGACTCTTCTCACAACTACAATAATTTTTTCCTATAGTTGTTAACTAATTTACTGTGGAAAATATCTATGATCTAACCTTCTCCATGTCCCTCCTTCTGACTGAGTTAGCGATCCAACAGAGTGGTTTGCAATGCGTATGCCATGGACTGTCCTTTTCCAACAGCTGGATCCTGTTCTCTGACAGTGCAGGTGAGCATTCTCTGCACATTACCGGCTGCATTGCTATACTAGAATACATGCTTGGACTTTAGAGAGTATGTTTAAGCCCATTCTGTGTGTTATGGACAAGTTTCCCTTTGCAAAACTTCAGAAATTTTGAAGAGGTTTTTTTCCCCAATGTAATTGCAGGGTATGCCATACATATGCACTCATGAAAATCCTTCACTAGTAGCAAGATACTGGAATGGCCCTTTTTGCCGTGACTGTGCATGTACAAGCATGTTAAAGGCTGGAGGGATTTGTGTGGACTGGTGCCATTAGAACTACATTTTGTAAGATCTAGATCCCTGAGGCAGAAAACAGGGGCATGACAAAAGGAAAAAACATCCCATCTTGTAACCTGAGTTTTTCAGTACATATTCAAATTTTCCATTTTGTTGCTATACTAGAAGAAGACCTCCCCTGATATGTTTCAAGTTTTCACACTGTTAGTCTCTTTACCTATATTCAGAAACTAATTCTTACCTTCTGTGACCCTCAAATAGCTAAAAGGATGTGGAAGGACACGAGCATCTCAGAGTAAATCGCTAAGTGCAGCTCAATAAGACCAATTCTTTTGCCAATAAGAAGAAAAAGTGGCTGTATATCACTTTGTCAGTGGGTTCAATCCTCAGTGTGAAATGTGAGCAGCCCCAAGGCTCCTCTCATCCAGGCTGGGGCTCTTAGGACTGGAGATGCTTCAGTACAAGAAATGGGGGTATTAGCAACCAGCTCCTCAGTCAGGCTTTTAGGGCAGTCTGCTTTTGCAATTCTGAGACAAAACAGGGAAGATTTGTGCTTTGTTGTACCTACTTAAAATGTCTACAGTTTTCAATGCCAGCAGCCAAGAAGATTCTTTTCCTTTCTACCTTTTGTATCACCCCAGTTCCTGCTCCAATAATAACTAAGAGAGATTTACCAGGAAAGCACATAGACTTAATAAATTTTTCATAAGACAAAAAGGGCTTATCATGCTTTTGGGGCTAATTAAGAGTCTTCTCATTGTATAGTGATGACATTCCACTCACACATATGAAATCACAAGAGATGAAGGACAAGGCTCCCTGTAACTCACTAAGCAAACTAAGAAGTTAGTTTCAATTTCCCTTAGGTTGACAGGATTGGTTAACAGCCTCAAGCATTTGTCTAATACACTAACAGAAGTTCCACGTGATTACTCACAATCAAGCTGTACGCTGGGATTGCATGGTATCCTTTGCCCCGGAGGGAGTTTTTACGTACAGGACTACTTGGTCTTGCAAGAATGGATCCCAAAGGTTGCTGGATGTGAAATTCATCAGCCGCACACAGTAAAAGCTTGGCAACACATGGGCTCTGCAAAGTCAACGTACTCCTGGGAAGAACAGGAGCATAGCCACCAGCAGTGACCGGAAAGATCTGAAGGCTTGTCTCTTGCTACAACTCAGCAGCACAGAGCAGCATTACTGACAACTTCTTGAGCGACAGTCAGTTCCAAAGGATGTGCTGTGAGGACTTGGCACCAGTATAGAAAACTTGACAAAACCATGGGATTTTTTAAGTGTGAAAGATACAGAAAGGCTGTTCTTTAAAAGGCCTCTTCTCAAGTAGCCTAGCTGCTGTGAAATGGCTACAGGAAGTTCCTTACTGGACAGAGTAGATTTGTTTATATTTGAAACACCAGATCATGAAATAAGACACATAAAATGCTATCTATGTTAATGAAATGCAGCTGACATCCTTGATTTTTTATTTTTCTTTTTTTTACATTTCACTTACTCTCATGTTAGGATTCTGCAGGGCTAAGCAGATCCAGAGCTCTCAGCTTTGCTCAGTTTCAGAGGCTCACTATTGGCAGGAGAATGAAAACTTTAAATAAATAAATATATCATAATCACTATGACTGTATTCGAATTATTCAGATAATGATAAGATGACTTGGGGTAAATACTTGGAGTTAAGAGCAGCTCTAATGACAGATGATCTCTCATTTATATTTAATCCATTTAAGAGACGGTTTTATCAGACAAAGATCAACCCATGGGGACCATTAATAGTTACACTTATAAAAAAAGCCGGCAGCCAGAGACCAAAAGAGACAGACATAACAAGAGTTAGTCTCACAGTCCAAAATCACCAGTAAATTTAGAACAAACTAACATGAACAATTTACTGTGCATGTTATTATTTAGACAGCATTGTAGTAAGAACATATGCATGCATAATGAAAAGCAACTACAAGGATCTAATTAAAACATTCTTGAAAAAAGACCTCAGGAAAATGTGCAGCTCATCCTAGGTGATTTTAACGTATTAAGAGGAAAGAGAGCCCACTGGCAAGTTGCCTGAAGCTGAGAAAGGGCGGTCCGTGATGTGGTCTTATTTGTCAGAGCCTAGATAGGGTTATATGGAACAATTTACAGTGGTCTATACAATGTCTGTTAGGTATTGTGAAAGGAATGCTTGTCTGGGTGCATTATAAACACCCCACAGAGCTTTTGTTGATGTTAGCAGGAGCTATCCCTGGGACTGGTGCACATGCATCAGATGTCAAGCTGCAGGCTGCCCTTGCACGCTCGTCATCTGCCTCCTGTGCACAGACGGACTCATCTTGTCTGAGGGCAGGCTCTTCAAGCAACTGGAAAAAAAATATCAGTAGCTAGACCATAATCCAGAGTCTGATCTCACACTTGATTCTTGGGAGTCATCCTGCACTTCACCAGTATTTCCCCTTCTGCCACTAGACAGGGCTAGCAAGAATGAGGAAGATCTCACAGCAGATGGGATGCCTAGCTATCTCAGAACTAAAATGAATACTTCAGGCACTCTGAGCAATGACTTTTCCCTGATACTGTTTTCAGCAACAGACTATGAATTCATTCATGATCATTTCACTTCTGCTTTTGTTTTTTTTTTTTGTTTTTTTGTTTTTTTTTGTTGGGCTTGGGCAGGTGGGTGAAGGGATGCTCTAGGGCTATATTCAACTGCCCTTGATCAGGCAAACCGTCCATTGAGTTCACTGCTAGTTTTGCCTGCATAGAACATATTCCCAAGGGCCCCTCAGAGTTTGAAAGTATTTGACTTGTTTTCAGCACAATTCCTTTTCCAGTCTATAATGTCCAGTCTACTTTGTGTACAGAGGTGTCTCAGTCCTAGCCTCTGTTGCCCTTTCCTTTCATTCCCATCTTCCAACACTGTCCTAGCATCCCTCTTTAAGAGTACAAAATTATGTGCTGTATATATAAGGTAAGCAGGCTTATAGCTTCAGAAATTCTGGCACAAGGTACAAAGTAATAGCAACAAAAACACTGACATATGCAGCTGTTTCTTTAAATAAGGGAAGGCCAAGCAAGGTGACCGCTGCCAGCCAAGTCTGAATGTATAAAGAGAACCACTTCCAGAAAGAGGGCTCAAAAAGTTCTTGAAAGTGGGACCACCTCAGAGATGAAGTTAGTCCCTTCCCCTCCCCCAGTCTTCCCTGACCTGCTTCAAACTTAAGCAAATCAGTTTTTCCAAGCTTCTCACCCCCTCCCTCCCCTTGAGCAGCCTGATTTTTCTATGTGAACATTTTGGCACATCTCAAAACAGTTTTACTTGTTCATTTAATAGTCACAAACAATGGTTCTGTTTCATTAGCTAATTATTTCACCAGAGTTACAGATGCACACCTTTCTTGCATGTTTGGCGAAGAGGAAACCAGTGCCCACATGAGCAATAATAACAACATGATTAAAAACCTGATGCATTCTCACTTCTTCCCTTCAGCAAGTTTTGCTCTGTGGATGTTGAAAAGAAAAGAAGGAAGAAAAAAAAAAATAAAGCGAAACCCCCCCAATTTCTTTAGAAGGACACAACATGCAGGACATAAATGAAGAGAACCACTGGAGGTCACTGTGACAGAAAAGGAGAATGAGTCAGTCGAAAGCAGGACCTCCAAAGCACCAGCCACCCGTTTGAGGTGGTGGTGACAGCAACAGGGGCTGAAAGGCCAAGAGAAGAGACAGCATCTCCAGTCTGACTTTACTGGAACTTGGAGGCCCTGGCTGCAGAAACAAGGTGGGAGACGAAGCTCATGTCCACATCAAAAGCTTGAATTCTGCCCAGCTTTCCCTCCAAAGAATCTCAAACGTTTATCTCTTGTATGTGTTTACCATCTTCAATCTGACTGCGAAGCATCCTACCCTGCTCAGAGCCTCCCAGCTCCACACCATGCTTAATAGCAGCTTTCATAAAAATCAAAGTTAGGCTATATTTTAAAGATACAATACCATTTTTTTTTCTTTCAGAAATATTGTTTTTCCCAGCACCAGGGGAAATTAACCAAAGGCTGCAGATGCTTTGCCTTCTGCCCTGGCTGGCAGAGAGGCTTTTGCACCCCAGTCCTGTGTGTAGCACATGGGACTCATTCCTAAAAGGAGAAGAACACATCAGTTACAGTGCCGCCAGCTCTCCAACCAATGTCCAAGAACCGCATAGCTTGAAATCCTTATTCGTTTTATTAATGTGTGTGTAGGAGGGAGGGAAGGAAGCGAGGTGGGGGCGAAGGGGGATAAGGCAAGAAACATCACGCCTTTCAAATGTAGGGGGTCATTTTCTGCTTTTTCCACCCTTCCCCCTGCCAGCTGTTAAATCCCACGTTTCTCCAGTGATGCCTCCTGCCTCTGCGACAGAGGTATGCACAGCAATCATCACTTGCAATGGCTGAAATCACTTGGCTGGACCCACAGGAGAAGAAGTTTGCAAGTTCATATGGAATAAGAATCCAAAAACCTATACAAGCATTGGCGGTTTTTTTAGTTGCTTTTTTTTTTTTCCCTCCCTTTAGAGGCCCCCTCTTTAGCTGGCAGCTTCTTTTCTACCCCACAGTCCCTTCTCAGACCAATTTTTGCTGTGCCCTTAATCCACGCTGTTACCCTCCACGTGCTTCTGGTAACTTCGTATCAGTGCAGAATACCTTATAAAAGCAAGAGACATGTGAAGTATCTGCTATCAAACAAAAGAACAAAAAATGAAGCTGCAAAGGCTAAAATTTGCAACTGATGTTCCTTCAAGAAGAGCTTTCCTCTCTGCCTTGTTTTTTTGTGTATGTTTGCATGGTTTTTTTTACTAATAACTATGCATACATGCACATGCACGTACGAGTGTGTGTGGGAGTGAGAGCCAGAGAGCACATAAAGGGTATTTGGGGATTCTTTGGTTTTGGACTCTCTCACACAGTTGGGGGAGGCAAGTTATAAACATATAGGTAGATCCAAGAATGAATACTTTAATATTTGCAGATCTTGATGGCTGCCAAATGCTAGCATTTCAGGGATGCATATTCACATGCAGCTGGCGACACACGTTGGAAAATACCCAACATTTTGCCAGTCAGGTTCCAGACTTGAAATATCTCAGCAGACCCATATGTGTATCTTAACACCAAGTAGGGAATGTTTCCCCTTATTCTCCATACTCATTAGCTAATAAGCAAGAAAAATGGTTTGCTGAGAATAGGAGAATGGAAATAATGTTTTACTAGAAATCTTGGCCTTTTAGAAAGAGTGAGTTATCCTTCCCAGGGCCTCCAACTCAACCTGTTAACTCCCTAACCTGGAGAAAGGCACCAAAGCTTATTAGGCTCAATAAAAATCAGCCCACGGTCATCCCCCTTTGGGACACCTCACCTTCATGATACTTTCTAGGCATTTGTGCTAAACAGTTCATTGCAGCTGGAATTTTTATTTAATTTCATTTTCTTAAGGCTATCACACACCTCCAACATTCCCCAGCTTGTTTACTGCTAGTCTCACCAGTACGCCGGGTGCCAGTTTAATTTAATTTGTTTTTCCAGTGGCAGCAACAATCTGTGTGGAAAGCATAAACAGAGGGAAAGAATCTGGAATCAGCAAATGGTGTGCACAGCTGCACACCATAATTTCTGCTAGTGAAAGTTTTAATTCAGTTCATCAGAAGAAGAGCAGAAGAGTTGGAGGAAAAGAAGAGGTGGAGTAGTGGAAGAAATATAGCAAGAGGAAATAGTAAAATCCAAGGCAGCTGGAGAATCTTGGAGTCATTATAATTAAGGCCCAACAGGTTACAATTTCTCCCAAAAAGAAGTCAAAGCCAGAAACCAGCCAACAGGTCCTCAGGATGGATTGCTCAAAGATGTTTTTCTAAAACACATCGTAATGGAAACATGAAAATTGTATTCTGCCTGTATTTCTCTTGCAGATATGAACATTTCACCAAGATATAAAAAAAAAGGGAGGGGGGTGTGATAAGAGGAAGAAAACTACAGCAATACACAAAAAAAAGAGTAAATAAATTTAAAAAATAGATGTTAAAGAAGAGTGCTATTGGAGGTGAAATGTCTACAATGGCATTGCACACCGCTCCTTAATAAGAATATATCAAATAAATGGTGAAGTTGGAAACCATGGCAAAAAGCAAGTGTAAATATAATAATGACAAGAAAACATACCCATCACCTGTTCCTTGAAGGCACTATGCAGCAGCCATTATTGGTTGTAGAAGCAAGGTAGGTAGTGAGCAGCCTGAACCGTTAATATCTATACTTTGAAGTAATTAAGAGAGACAAGGGAAAAAAAGGTATATAATCAATAGTGCCATTTAAAGGAAGGAAGAACATCACCACTTAAGAGTCAGGAAATAAAATTTCAGCCCATAAATGGAACAAAACTTTAAATGCTCAGAACAGCACTCTCAGCATTTAGGGACTGGTAGGTTAGTCAGGAGTCAGAAATGGTTCCTAGTTTGTTTCTGGCTCAGTATCTTCTGATGTCAAGTCTTTCCCTTTAAAGGGAAAGCAGTTTTTGTACTTTCTAAATGATCACATTTTAATCAATCCATTCATCCAGACAGATTCTGTCACTTGCCATGCTGAAAGCTTGCTGTAGGCCATGTTCGTGCCTCCAGAGTCATAATTGGTTTTTATGCCCTTATTCACGAGACAGTATTAACTGGTCCATGTTCAGAGGCAGGGGATGATCACAACTACTGCTATTATTGTTAAGACTGAGTTCAGCAGAGCAATTTAATCCTCTGTGGGCTTGGATGATTCCTTCCCATCCCTACCTGACCTCCATCAGATCTACTTCACAGGAGCGTGCAGGCTTTCATTTGACCACCTGTATTGTAATTTTCTTGATGTATGAGTTTGTGTGAGCTTAGGGAAACTACAATGCTTTGGGCTGCATTTGAATGCCCAGTACTTCTAACCTTTCTGGGTAGGATCTAGTTATACCACTCCCTCTAGATGAGCAGCTCAAAAGAGAAAAAGCTGTTAGACCAAGCTGCAGATGATGCAGGTGGATAGATCTGGGGTTGTCAACAGGAGCCATTTCATCTTTCCTTTGTGAGAGACTGCATTTTGGTTCAAGGAGCTGACAGTGGCAGCCGTTCTGTTCTTCTCCTGCTGGCTCCTGAGTTAGCACTGGTGTCTAGACAGGCCTCCTCTTTCTCACAGTCTTTGCTTTCCTCTGGCTGATAGACATGCTGAGAGGTCACCATTCATTTTTCTTCCCTAGTGAGAATTTATTTACAGTTAGCAGAAGTCAAGAAGAGAAGAAAGAAGGTGATGGCTTACAGCTATAAACTCCAGCACAGCATGTCCTAGGAGGCCTTCACTTTCTGCCCTCAACGTCTTTCCAGATAACAGCTGCAACTGGCCTTGTCAGGCTCAGATTATGGGCCACATAATGCTCCTTGGCAGCCATTTAGGTGGTTAATTGACTGCAGATATCAGCAAATTGCTTGTTTTGGTGATGGCATCTGTACAGAAGCTCAGCATACTTCTGCTGCATGTATTCCACAGCTACCTACTGCCTGTAGGGCAACTGGATACCAGCTTATCTTTGGTTTAGGACAGGTACTATGAGTCTGGTTCCCATTCACATTTTAAAGTCTGCCTCGTCTCCAGTTTAACCTTCCTCAACTGAACCAGAAACAACCCAGATAAACCATTCAGCTCACAATACTTGATGGACAAGCCAAGGACTGGGGTCGTGGTTACATGTCCACTTTAATTAGACACTGGCTTGTGCAGCACCAGAGGAACAGTCTTGCCCACACTCATTCTGGTTCCACTGCAAGATTTTATGCAGCCATGTGGCAGAAAGATCAGAGTGAAAAATAGTGCTAGTTCTAGCCCAGAAAGCAGAAAAAAGCAGTAGCCAAGGGTGTGATGGAGGGGAATAAGGCAGAGATACGCTTTTTGGCTGCATGGACTTATGGCACTTTAAAGTGATCATTTCATAGCTGGGTGAGATCTCAAAATCTGTGATTATTTATCTTGTTCATGATCTGACATATTCTCAAGCTTTTTACAAATGTTGACAGACCTTACAATTATTTTTTATCTACCATCACACGATTGAAGATTTCTCCCTTTTAGCAGTAATTGACATTCATATCAATGTATTTAAAAGAAAGAATCTTAGAATATTTGTGTGTAAATATCTGCATACCAAAGGTGCAGAAAGAACTCTTAAAAACATAAATAAATACAAAAAATATAAAATTAAAGTCTTTTCAGGCAAACAATACCTATTTTTCTTCTATTATTCTGTACTTTAAAAGAGCTAGAGATGAAGCAAACACAGTGAAAACTGTATCTGAGTTTTAGCAAAGATTACAAAGTATTGATATTGGACTTTATTCCTTTATTTGAAAATTGACTTTAACTTCTACAGTGTCCGACTGGAAACTGGCTGAAAGACCATAAACAAAAGGGGAGTAAGAAAGACTGCATTTTTGTCACAGCTGTCATGTGAGTCATGGATTTTCATGTGCTTTCAAAGTATCCGTGACTTTTGTTATTTAGAGATTTCGTATGTGGGCTGGTAAACGTGATAGTTAAAGAGCTGAACCAATTTCTCTGAAAACCTTGAGTTCTGCCAAGTTAAACCCTAGACTGCACGGGAGGCTAATAGAGAGCAGGAGCTCAGCAACAACACTGTGGTTACACAAAGGATCAGCCCAGTGAATTCTCACTGAGAGCTTTAATTCCTCCAGGGATAGAGAGATTTCTCTTTCCCCACAACATTTGCAGTTAGGTTAAATTTGCAAAGGCCAGCTTTGGCAAAAAAATTATGAAGTTAAGTGGCTTCTCAGAGCAAAACATAGCGTATTAATTACTTGCAAAAAGAAGAGGAAAAAAACCAACAACCACATTGAAAGAAAGAAAAAAAAAGAGAAGAAAGACAAAAAAGGGGGAAAAAAATGAGTTGCCTGTAACAAAAAAAAAGAGGGTTTTCACCTGCATCTCTGCATCTGTCACGTCTCTCTCTCATGACACTTCTATAAAATTGTAACGGTACTGAGTCAGACCAAAGATTCTTCTGGCTCAGTACCCTGTCTCCAATGCTGGCCAAAAGCAGATGCCCAGGGAAAATTATAAGCAAAAGATACAGTGATACTTCCTTGGAACACTCTTCCAACTTCCAGCAATTTGCAGTTTAGGGACTTTCTGGTTTTATATTTAATAGTCTTAGTAGATTTTTCTGTCATGAATTTGCCCACATGCTTTTTGAAGCTGTGTAATTTTTTCTTGAAGTTACTGTCACTGAAGATTAATCAGAGAATTCAGTACTAAACAATGATACTAAATAAATATTCAGAAAGCACAGGCAAATTTGCCAAAGAAGTTGCCCTTGGTCCTGTGGTGAACATTCCTTAAAAAAAAAAAAAAAAAAAGGAATGGGGAGAAAGAAATCTTTCTATTGCTTCATTAATTGCCTGGTCACATAACTAGTATGAAAAAGTGGTCAAGTATCTCAGGATACACTAGAGCTAATTATATGCCAGAACTTCTATATATACAAAATATATGAACGAGAAATAAAGATGGAAAAATAGTGTTTACAGTAAGAGATGCTGTTAATAGCTATTACAGCATGGAAAGAGATTTCAGACAGACAGATGATGGTTTCCTTAAAAAGCAATGATCAGTCTATTCATTCTTTTCCAACTGCACTTGTTCAAGCAGAAGATGAGTTTTGCAAAGGGACACTGAGTTTTCTTCCCTGCATTTTTCTTTGTTTTGTTTTGATGTGTTGTGTTATGTTTTGTTCAGCCAGGGCACTCAAGGCTAAATTGATCCACCCAAAAGCCTTAGGACCTGTTGTTCCTCCTTTACTTTCTGTGCTATAAACAAACTAACGGGAGCTGGAACATGGTGGATAACTGTACATTTTTGAAAACTTCGGCTCTGAAGGGCCTTACCACAATAGTTCATTCATTTATCATAACACTGATCAAAAAGGCCCTGTATCTTCCCCGTAAATCTCTCCCATTTTGTCAGAAGTGGAATCCTGTGCATATGCATCTGTACATAAAAGTGTCATGCTGTCTGGTCTGACACGCCAAATTCCTTGGGTTAGAAATTATGTTCTCCACTAGCAAACATACCAACTCTTACGTCAAACCAGGTAGAGACAAAACAAGGGTTTTCTTTTAAAACTGATATTTTGTTTTCATAAACACAAATAAGGAAAAAAAAAAAGGGGGGGCAATCAAAAAAGCAATATACAGAAAAGATTCTTATGGATGTTGTAGGAAATCTGTTGTATAGGTCTTTAAAAACAGATTGATAATGCTGACCAAATAAAAATTCTGCATTGAACCTTAGTCTTTGAAAATGCCAGGGCATATATGTGTCCTTGATTTGCATGCACAGTTATAGCATTCAGGCATACAAGGGAACATTTGTAAGTGGAATTATTGCAGTGACATGCCAAAATAAGTCACTCGGTAGGGCACTGGGTATTATGAAAAAGCCAATCTCACACAGCTTCCTTATCGCTTGTATCTACTAGTCACTTGTGAATACAACAAAACTCAGAAATAATCACGTGCATTGAGCCAGATCTCTAGTGTGGAAGATGTCCATTGAAATTGTTGCAATTCAATAAATTCTAAGTCACTAAAAGTGGGGTCTTATACCAACAGGTAGTGCAGCCAGCTCTGTCTTAGCTCTCTAAACTACATTTTTCATAGTAGGCTTTGGAAAGTCCTACTGTCTGGCAGATGTTTCTCTGGGCTCCAAAACGCCACAGGACCCAGACTGCAGCATTGTGAAAGAGCTGGAAATCCATCATGGAATAGCTTTGCCCACCTTTGCCTGCTCTGCCATTCAAAAATAGTCAAAATAAAGAAAAAATCTTTTTTTTTTTTTTTTTTTTTTTTTGGGGTGGGAGGGCTGCTTTCTGAATCTATTATTTGTCTTTTAATCTGAATTATAATATAGTAATTTTCTGTTCCATACACAAACAACTGAGGCCCATATGATGTCTTTAGTGTCTATAAAACCCTGCTTCCCATTCAGTTTCTTCTTTTAAGGCAACCCCCCTTTAGTGTGTGTTTTGGGGTTGTGTGTAGGGTTTTTTTTTAGTTAAAGTACACGTTTTCTATCTTATTTTCTATCAGCTCTTAATAGGTTAACTTTTACTTTCAATGTTCTTGATCATATCCCTTGAAAAGAAAAATTTTTAAGTTACTCCTGCTTCAGTCTCACAAACCGTAGTGGCCCATGGGAATTCCACAGTGCCATCTACTGCAAGGGACTAGAATAACTGATAACGAGGCACATCCTTTTTCCAATTAATCTTACCTTCCTGACTTGTTCCAAGAAATCTTTTCCTTCCGCACAGATCCCAGCACATTCTGTTACCATGCCATTTTCTCTGGATCTCTTTTGTGCTGTACTTGTGGTCACAGCATTGCGCTACTTACTTCCAACCCTAATTTTACCACTCTTTTTTTTCTTTTTTTTTTGTGGGTAGGTGTGGTAGAGCCACATTGGTTTCTGAGGCATGACTATACCCCCTTGCCAGATCACTGGCATCATCTCCACTTCAAGAAGACCTCGAGAAAATTCCCTTCAGAGTCTGCCCATGATGAACTGTTCATTGGCTAGAGGGTGAGGTGAGAGATTCAAACCAAACAAAGCACTGACATCCTCCCAGAGGGAGCCAAATGTGCTGTCTCTGCAGCTTCTGCTGGCCTTGGAAGCAAGGAATCAGGACAGAGAAATATACCATGTCTCAGCTGGAGAGCAATAGCGCAGAGCCTGCATTGACTGACAATTTGAGCACAGCCCGGCAGAGCTCATTGCTTAGCAGCGATCAAAGCAACTAAGGTTCGCAACTAAGGTGATGCTTTTTCCTTTTTCCATTTTGAGTTGGTCCTTTAAGGCTCAAATTGGATGCTCAGTGCTTAAGTGGGCTGTAGAGGCCTTGGGACAGTCTGATTTTCAGATTTTGTTTTAGAGAAAATTAGGGTGCAGTGAGACACAGCAAGCAACATTTATCACTTAACAGGATCACCAGCTGTCAACATAGACCCATATTTGGAATAAAAGTTTCTTCAATAATGGGTTATTTTAGCTTAAATATGTGTTAGAATAAAAACAATACTAGAAAATTAATATTTGATATAATCAGGCTCCACTACCCTCAGGCAACTATTCCATCCTGCATAGTTCTGCTGCTGGGTAGACCAAGGGAACTTAATTTTTGGCCATGGTGTGGTGTGCCAGAGAGGCACTTACCTAGCACTTGCCTACCTAGTTCATATTAAACTGAATGCTCTTCACTGCAGTTGCCAGTAACTGTAGTCTAAAAGTCTCTGTAGAATAACAAAAAGGAAAAGAAAGGGAACTGAATGAGGAAAACTTTAGGCTGCAAAATGCAACATGAATTCAAGCCAGAGTAGATGCGTTTATTCCCCAGACCAGTTCTCACTTCAGAATTGATTGATTACTGTCACATTTTGATCGGATTTGAGAGACAATCAAGAATTACACACATAATGGAAACACAGAAAAGAGAACAAAGTGTGACTATCAATTCATGTGGGTTTTTAAATTACAGCTTTTTGTGTGCACTGTTCATATATAAATGTTTGAACACTACTGTACTTTAAACAGTTACAGGCAGGAAGATTTCTCTCATTACTGTAAACAGACCCGAAGCCTGTTAAGCACTAGCACAGTCATTAACAAGTTATCCTCTGATCGGAAAATAGATCTACCTAGCTGTGCCAAAAGGACATTGATATTTCTAAAATTATGCAGGGCAGGTCAGTCGTCTTTTAATAGCAATCTTAAAGATTGGCATCCTAATTAAGTTATGAATTACAAAAGGCTTTTCAAGCTGGAGCTACTTGCTCAAGGACCAAATAGATATATAAGGAGAAGTTCCTCATCAAGGCTCAATTCCTTTCTATGTAAGTAATTTCCAGGAATCTTGAATAAGGGTTGATCCCAGATACGTAAGAGTCTTGAGAGCTGGTTAGCTGTTTAGTAGGTGATCTAAGGAAAGGGTACTTGTAAGTGTGATTTTGTTTATTTCTCCGTATCTGTTTTGTTAATCTTGAAGTAAGAAGAAATTAATTTTTTTAACTTTGCCTGGGGTTGTTTTGGTTTGTTCCATGGAAAGGGCAGTTGGCAAACCACTAAGGAATTTTAGCAGAACTAGAGTGTTCCTCAAGAGGGGCGAGAGGACCATGGCTGTAATGACCAATATTTCCAAGGGATACTCAAGGTTACTGGGCAGGTAGCAAGGTGGTTCCTTGCTAAGCAGTATGGAGGCAAGTTGGGCACTGCTGCTATCAGGAATTGCTATGGAAGTGGGGTGTCTCCACAGAGAGAAGCAGATTCAGCATGTGAGTCTTGACGGTCACTCACAGTTTTCTAGCACGCACAGAGGAAACTGGACAAGAGGAAACCAGAATCTTGTTTACCACAATCATAAATAATTTTTGAAAAATATTAAATTACAGCTCTTCTACCCCAAAACAAAGGATCCCTTTGGAATGTTGATGGTCTACCCCTGAATTCACTCTCAATGACCAAAAAGGCCACTTAACCTCTCCCCTCTGTCAAGGAGTGCAACTTTTCACTGAACTGGGGGCTATTTGCCCATGCAAAATGACCCCCTGGGCATTATAACGTGCTCGGTTCATATTTACCTGATCTATTAGAGGCAAAAGCAGTTCTGACAAGAACAGTAATTACAAGAATGTAATGTTCATTTCTACAGAAGGCACGGTGTCTGCATGCCTGGGAAGGGCCCAAGATGCTTACAGCATTTCTATTTTCCATGCTGTGGTGAATTTGGAACCTTTACACAGCTTAAGACAGAATAAATTTCACTCCAGCACAAATCTCTTGATCATTTCTCCTTCAAATGTGGGAAAACAACACTGAGAATGTGGAAAGTGTAGAGCACATCATAAATCCATGGACACAGGAACTCAGAAAGCTGCATAAGGCACATAAGGTCTGCTATAAAGGAAGCACTGTGCTTTCATATTATTTTCTGTTTAAAATCTACATGTGTGGTTTGGGACAAAGGTCTTTTAGTGTGGAAGAAAGAAGGTTCAGTGTTTTTCTTTTTTTTTTTTTTTTTTTTTTTCCTAAAGAGAGGTACGTCTCCGGAGAGACAGTGAAGAGATGTGCTCCAGTCTCCAGCACACACTGCTGCAGGAAAGGTCAATTTTTTTAGAAATTTTTGAAATCACAGAAATAATGAGGAAAACTCAGCACCCAGGGCATAGTTCATGTCTGAATAACCAACAGGTGTTTAAGCAAAGATACAGGTTTGCACACCGGCTGTCAATTGATGAGTTACATTATGGATTTCTGATGGTAAAATTGGGATACCTTGAGGAAGTCTTCCTCCACCACCTGAGCCTATCAGAAAGCATACATGTTCTTTCCCTCTCTCTTCTCAGAGAGGCAGAGTGTTCCTGACTGACTCACCTTGCAGCTGCTTCTATCTCAGCAGCAGTACTGGAAATGCCACATACATATTCCTGCTGCTGCTTTAGAAAACAGTCCCCTGACACTGAAAAAGAGTGTATATATCTGCATTGCCTGGTTTCTTAGGGCATCTGACTCTGTTTCAAAAAGCATGGGAAACCTTCAGGTTTCCTTTTTGCTTCCATATGCTCAACATGCTTACTCTTTTCCTTGTCACAGGTGAAATGCAGAATTAAAATCCCCAAAGGACCTTAAGTACATATAATCTAGACAATCTAAAAACAAATTGTAGATGAGTCATCTATTTAATGAAAGTCAAATCATCAGCATCAGCTGTCACAATAACTGTTATCAACTCTATTTTTGCTAGCCTATGTTCTATATTAGGCAGAGACTCAGAAGTTGAATTTTGCAATTCACATTCACTGTGCCTATCAATGGCAGTAGAGCTAAGGTGGGGCTCGTCTCCCTGCACTTTCAGTCTTTACACAGTAGACTTAATTCTGTAGCCAAATGAGCCATTCCGAGCTCCGTTGATAAACAGTAAAGGGAAAGTGGCACTTTTAGAAACCCATTCAGTTGGACCTTTCTAGGTCCCTTCCAACTGAAATTATTCTATTCTATTCTATTCTATTCTATTCTATTCTATTCTATTCTATTCTATTCTATTCTATTCTATTCTATTCTAGTCCAGTCCATTCCTTACTAAGCCAATGCCATTTTAGTTGTCTAGCTTCAGATAGGATAGATTATGCTCTAGGCAACCCTAATTATACTGACAATCCTGACTCTAAATCAGCTCAGAATATGGTCTTTGATACTGCAACCAGGTATACCTGGATGAGCTCATCCTTCCATGCTCAAAGCAAAGGAGATGTAGTTCTCAAAGCATTGCTGGCTGCAGACTCACACAACTTCTACTCTCTTTGTTGTAGAGTTAAACAAGAGGCGACTGGAGTTTCATTCATGATGAACTCCATATTTTGCCCTCATTCACACTGATGAAACAGTAGAGGTGGTTCCCAAGACAACCATGGAACAACCTCCAGTGGAAAAAAATTGTCATACTGTGGAAATGCAGTGGAGTAACATTATGCTAATAGGTTTCTATCTCCTTTCCTGAAAACACAAACCAGGATATATTCTCACCCACCCTATGAAACCACCTAAGGAGAATCAGTAGGATAGTTATAACCGAAGTGTGGGGTGAGCTGGAACATCTGAGACCCCACAGACTTAGAATAATAGAATCATCCAGACTGGAAGGGTCCTCCAAAGGTCATCTAGTCCGACTTCTCCGCAGTCACAGGGACACCCCCAACTGGACCAGGTTGCCCAGGGCCTCATCCAGCCTCACTTTTAATATCTTCCAGAAGGACAAAGCAGACTGAAGCTCAGGCATATGGCTTGACTTCTTTGAAAGAAATCATAAGCTTCATATTATCTGTGGCATCTTAAAACATCTTTTCCCAATTCAGCCTAACTGCATTATATTACATTTTCCTCCTTTCCTTAGATAAATTCATTTTTTGCTATTTAAAGAAGTATTTTAAAAACTACACACCTCACAAGCAAGACTTCAAATCCAAATAAATCTGTACAGTATACAATATACATACTTGTTTGTAAATCTTTGTTAAATTGTGTGATGGAAAGGAAAAGTAAGATAATATATTCCTCAAGGAAGACTTTTGAAGGTGCAATAAATTTCAGAAGTTATTATTATTGCTTTGGAAAAAAAATGTTTTTTGCTTGCAGCACAAACATGAGGAAATGTCAGACTGTAAGTAGAACTAAAACGATGTGAAAGATGAATCAAATTCCTGGAAATCACAAAGACTGTTTCACTGTTCTTTATGCAGATATTCTACAGCACTGCAAATTGCAGAGCAGTGAGGTAGCTTTCATTTGGCTACTGCTGCTCCTGTGGGTTGCTGTGGGAGAACAATTGCTCTTCTTTGCTGCACAAACGTGGGTTTTGACAAATTGGGGGACTGTAGAAAATCCAGGTTCCCTATTCAAAGAGGTTTGTCTGTACTGTCTTTCATGCCTGACCATTTATGATTCAGAGCTTCAGCCAACCCAACAGCATCTCCCATTGTCAGAAGCAGACTTCAGTAGGCTCTACAGACAATCAGTGAGAAGCCTTCATATACATGGGATTTTTAAACCAGCAGCAGCCATTATACTGCCCAACCCCAGACACCTAGCTCTTCTGAGATCATTCTACAAGTACTGCTGGAGGCAGTTATGACCATCCTTGAGTCAGTCTCAGGAAAATCCTGTCATCCTTGCCTATCCAAGCATCCCAGGGACACAGTGAAGTTAGCTCAGCTCAGTTCCTAAAACTGTATGCCAAAACTGAACTCTCCTACATAATTTCATTTGACTTTTCAGCAAAGAAAGGAATAAAAGTTGATGTACAGTTGTGAGAGAGGCACCAATACTCTGAAGCTCTACAGGGACCTGACTGTTCACCACAGTGCCATTTCTGTTTCAAGGGGTTTGTAGTACAGAGTGATGAAGGATGGCAAGATCTCACCCCAAATTTCTACATATCTCTGAATTTTGAAAAAAAAAAGCACAGTGGCGGTGTGGATACTGGGATTAAATTATTCATCCTTGACTCCGGGCTGCATAGTACTTGTAGAAACACTAAGACTCACTGTTAAAATGATGGTGAAGTTCAACTGCAGGTAAAAAGCTATAGCCACAGAACAGATAATGAAAGCAGTAAGAACACTTCGGATGTCAATCTCCTTGTAATACCTGTGCCTACACATAGACATTTGCCTACACATGTACAGTACCTTCTGAGACAAAGTATCTTTAATTCTGCAGAAAGTCAACACAGGAATCTGGGTCCAACAAATGTCATGGTCTCTCACAGATGCAGAATTTTCTAAATGCTAATACAAGCTTTGGCTGCATTATGGGAAGGAGGGCAACAGATAGCATTTTTCAAATTCTGCCTTAAAATCCAGGCAGATTCCAGCAGGCACCCCAAACCTGTGCTAGCACTACAAGCTGCAGGAGACAGGGGTTTGCATTGAAAAAAATTTGTTCTACCACACCATGCAATAAACAGCTCTTTAAAAACCCTCTTCTGGTTACTGGCAGTGTAGGTAGGAGAGCTAACCTCCCACCTACTGGAACTCTCTCAAATCCATGGAAAGAATATCAGTGATTTTACTTTGCAACTGGCTTGAAAAGTGTGCATATCTCACATAAAATCAAAGAAGTCTGTCTGTGATACAAGAGCACACATATTGTCAAACTTTTCCAAATAGAGCTGGCTTATTTGCCATTGAAATTGTGCCCATCAAGTATCTGAAGACATTTGTTCCTATGATGAACTTGCTCACCCCTAGGACCTACAGTTAACCCTTACTGAGAATTGCTATATTTCCTATAAATTCTCAAAACTAAATATGTTTTTTCCTAAAACGGTTACCACTGTCCTCTGCGGTTTTCCAAGGAATCTTTGGGATCCTGTATGGAAAAGTATGGTGTGTTACATATGGAAACATGTTTGCAGTACGTACTGGGCTTGGAAACTTCCATGGCTTGGAAACTTTGTGACACTGAGGGATTTATTCTGTCATCAATAGAAATATTAGATCCTTCTGAAAATTTTTCTTCAGCCTAAACCCTGAAATAAGCATGGATGTAGGCTCTTTGGATCTATAAAGAGAGTGAATTTTCAGCTCAAACAAGTGCCCAGCATTAAAATCTCCATCTTGATAGGACAGAGTGAGTTTTAATAGGCGTTTCAGTGCCAAAACATGTCAGTCAAATTATTATTGGCTCTAGCTCCACTCACCCAAGCTGTTACATTCTTTACCTGCAGCAGAGTGGCACTCAAAAAGGTGCAAAATTCTTCTTTGCTTTTGAAAACACCAATGAAAGTTAAA